>APFE031070937.1:216089-236749 GCA_000404065.3 Pinus taeda
TTGGTATAAAAAGACATCAAGGGGAAGGCCTAAAGGAGGAGAGATCATAGAGCAAGGTTATTATACTGAGTTTTTTCCCCCTGATCAGGTCTGAAGACTCATGTGCCTTCTGCACTTCCCCAATCTTGTACAGGAAACCCTTGTTTCCTTGTGATTGGATGTTCATTCTTTACCCATGACATCTTGGAGTGAGTAATGGAAGGTGACTTACTAGAGGCTTGAGGCGGGACGGATCCAGAAGGAGGCTGAGCTTTGAGCCTGCAGAAGTGGTTCAGGTGATATTGCTATTTTTTCATACTATTCTATTTGTCTAATAAAGAAACACGTCTTGTTCCCGATACGCTTCTTTCTTTATGTTAATGATGTTCATATTTGAATTTCATGTATGAATGGATGTCTAATAGTTTGTAACTAACTCCTTCCTTATATAACATAAAGATCATTTTTATGTAAATCTTTGTCCATATATTGCTGCATTCCTTGGAATGGTTGTTTTTGCAGGACAAAGGAGCGGAAGGGACGTGAAGAAGGGTTTGCACCCTTGAGTAACTACCCAAACGTAGGACCTCAGGTATGTCCTTCTCACCTTAGAGATAGCTTTTTCTAGCATAATGGCTGTGTGTGTGTATGTTTCTTGATTTAGACAACTTTCAGTCTGCTAGGGTTCCATCAAGAAGATGCACGTGCATTGCACTTACTGACATAAGAAATGACATATTGCTGCAAAATGTTGGACTCTGAATCCAACAATGCTTCCATGAAACTTGAAGAAGGTGGAAAGAGAAAATGGCAAGAATGGAAAGGAAGTTTCCATAAATGATGTGTTTCAAGATGATTCACATGTTGCTGTTGATGTGAAGACAAAGGAATGACCTTTGAAATGGATTGGTAAGAAATGGTTAGAGTTCTTATCCAATTAAGGTTGCACGTCTTTTGAAAATGCATCCAATCAATAGAATGCATTTCTTTGTTAATGAGATGCAAGTTGCAGGTTTTTACCAAGAAGGTGAATGGAAAAAGTTGAGTAGGAGACTCACTTTATTGTTGCAACATTATATTCATTTCAACTTTGAAAGTACAGTGTGCTTAAGTGAAAGTTGAAAGATGAAATGCATGCATAAGCATGATATGCATGACGACAGGGGTGTTGATGATTTCCTTGTATTTGAACATGTATGTGTAATTAACTTGAAGGGTTGATTGCTTTATTTTTAAACATGCATGTAATGTTAATGTTGACTTGGAAAAGGTTTATTTGGTCTCCAAGATGGAGACGATGATGAAGTGTTTCATCTTTAAAAAAGAATCCTAAAGTTCTTTTTCTACATGCTTGACTTAAAGGGTAAATTGTTTTTAAAGGCATGTTTTGTTGACTTGTTATCTAGTCACTCATTTGTATGCAGATGTAAAGATATGGAGGTAATTCACAAGATGTGAAAATCTGATGCTTTTGTTGAAGCAGGAGTTTAGGCCGTCCAGTTGTTGTCTGCAATCCTATTGTTGTTAATAGTATGTCAAACAGGTACAAATGAAAATTTTGTGAAGAATATGTAACTTCACATTTGTTTGAGCCACCTTGGATCAATGATCAAGGAAGAGAAGTTCAAACTACCTTTTGTAACCTTTTCAGCAGGAGTTCTGCATGAAGTCAAGAAGGAAGAAAGTTCTTCCCACGAGGACCAGCACGTCCAAGAAGGAAAGTGTTCAAAGGCTTTGGTTTAGAGGCACTATGCAAGGCAAGTGTATGGAGGCTAAAAGAAGAGGGTGAGGTACTTTCATTTACTGTTCAGATCAGTATATTAGTCTTTTGGAGTTCAAAATCTTTTTAGTGGGAAGGCATGATCCAAAATGGATCTAGTAATAGACTTCTAAGTCTAAAACTATTCCTCACAGAGGAAAATTAAAGTCAAAGGATGCTCTTGGGAATAGTCTCATTGCATAGATCTCTTCATTTTAATCTATCACAATTTGAATGGGCTAAAACAAACTTCGGATGAAGAAGTTATTGTAAAAAGAAGTTTGCCCATTATCCTTAGAAAATGAGGCAATTTCTTATAAATGGGACTTAAGGGCTCCTTAAAGGAATCACATCACAATGATAAAGGGCGAAGTAGTGGGCCTTAAGAATCCCCGATTGCGATCTCCAACGTATCGCATCAGAGGTAGGCTGCCATGTGATATCGGAACCTGGGCGAACCGATAGAGCGATTGCGACAAAGCATATTGGCGATCAACGATATATATATATCGCATCGGAATAGTCCATGGGATGTTGTGTAGGCTTTGGGCTGTTGCGATTGTGATATGCGATGGCACCGATCAGCAATAGCGTTGATGCGTGGGGGCTGATAGCGATACGCAAATGCGATGGGGCGAATAGTGATATGTGATGCGCCGATATCAGTGATTGGCGATCGATGGATCCCCAATATAAAGGGTTGTTGACATATGCGATTGCGATTTGCGATCAGGGCGTGGACCCAATAGGTTTATAAGCGCGATTTCATATCATTTGAAATACAAATTTATGGGATTTCTTTGTATTTTCCCTTGTATTGGGTTTTTGGCCATACACAATGCGATTGCGATATGCGATAGAATGACAGAACTAAGAGGATTATAGGGGCGATTATATATATTATTTGAGTTCTGGAAAAATGCTCCATGATGTATTTTTCGTTGGTTTTCCTATGTATTCCATTATGTGGCTATTTTCAGGATTTCTACACAGGAAGGCCAAACGACTGGGTTTCCTATGCCTGTTGGTTTATTTCCATTGAAAACAGTCCATCGCACCTGTGCCATGCTATGAGCAGGAATTTCTATAATAGGAATGCGTACGAAGCACGAAGAGACATAGCTGGAAAGGGATGAGTCCTCATGATTAGGGGATAGAAGAATGGATGGAAGCCGTAGAGTCGGAGGATTCCTCAAAGGCGAGAGAGCCAAGCGAAGGAGCAATTTTCCCTTCAGAGAGCTGATAGAGGTAGAGCCACCAGAGGTTGGAGGCAGAGCCGCAGTTCCAGAGAAAGCCAGAGAAGCCACCAAAGGTTGGGGGTGATGGAAAAGGGTGATTCCTTAGAGAGCTAAGCACAATAGAGTTGCAAAGCCAGAAATCTAACGCAACAGAGTTGCAAAGCCTGAGAGCCAGAGAGCGAGAGAGCCAAAGGGCAGATAGAGCCAGAGAACAACAAAGATATGAAATGATCAAGCTATTGCTGATGTCAAATGTGTGCTAAAGATAGAAGAAGGAATTCCAGAGATAGTAAAAGAATTCTGACGGAGTTGGTGTAAGCTAGAGCTCAAGATAGATTAAAGCACTGATTGAAGGAGTCTAGTCCAAAGAAGCCTAGATCTGTCTGCAGAGTATGGACAGCTAGAGGGATAAGATGGTATTCTAAACCCACAGGTTCAATTGTAAACCAATGGAGTTGAGTGTGGAACTTGTAAAAGAAGCATTACCATAATCCCAAAGAGCCTAATCAAGTTGATTGGAACTCAAGGAGACGTAGCCGAAGATATCAAGGTGAACTCCATATTAAGCTTGCTGTCTTGTGGTTTGTTTATTTGCTGCATCTTGTTGCTATGTGTATGATGTTTATTGCTACATTGTTTCACTGTTATATGCTACATATTAGTTTATGCAAATGGACTTAAAGCAAATAAATAGTTAAAGACAAACACAAGCATACACCTCTTTCAAGTTCTTTTATTTCCGCGAATTGTCAATCATCAGCTTAGATCTTGGGAATATATAAGGTTTGGAGTGGGAGAGGTTCTTGTAAGCTGACAAGAAGCCTTTAGTGCCTCATTTCAGATCACTAATGGAAAGTTCTTTGCACTTGACTACAAGTTCACATCATTGGCTTTCGATTGAGTGATTTCACGGGTGTTCGACTACAATTCCTTTATTCAAATTTTGTGAATTGTACTAATAGTACCTTGAGGACCATTGTCATTATTGGTGGTTTCTCTCACGCTTGTTAATAATTTACATCATTGGTTGGTAATCAAGAGATTTTATAGCATGTTCGACGTTAACACATCTATTCACATGTTAGAATTTGTACTCTGATCAGGTCGTGTTGGAGCGCAAGACCCTGGGCTCAGATTACAAAAGTCCAGGTTGCAAGGCGATGTGACATGATCGTGTTGATATACATGTCTCTCTTAGATGGATGGTCGTGACCATACCATGAGTTGTCATATGTGATCCTTCTCATTATTGGATGGCTACGACCATACATTGGTTTCGATATGATCCTCTTTATCGGATGGCTGTGCCCATACCTAGATCCATTTGCATGATATTTCTCTGGATGGCTGCATCCATCCCACGATTCATGTATCATTTGATAGAGTTTTTAGTTATGTATATGTATCTGTACTTTCTTGTAGGTTTTCTGACAACATACTCTAGGTCCCCACACTTATTCATAAAGCATTTCATTCCTCACTCTAGTTCGACCTTCACACTTAGGGGGCATCTGTTACACAACAATTTGTCACTGCCCCTATACTCCCCATTCCATGATCCTGGAAGACCTCTACAATGAACCCTACATGCTTCCCCTTCATGAAGAAACTCCCATTGTGTCCCTCTTTATGAGTAGAACAATTCCCTTTTGCATCATTTCCCAAAAATCTTTTGTTTTTCCTAGTTTACAAGACTCGCGCTAATGATCAGTGTCCTCTTCACACCGATATGTAGGGATTAACACTATCCCTAGTGATTGAGCCTTGTTCCAGTCACGCTGATCCTCTTTTGGAATGTTTTTTAAATAAGGAGCCGAAGCTTCTATTTCTAGAAGCTTCGTAACAAAATTCTGGTAAATGGTTGGGCCGGATGGAGTCGAGGATGTTAGTTTGGTCTCCTTTTTGCTATTAGGATGGAACTAACTCAAGAGATAAGACCTTCTCCCATGAAAAGAGGAACCATATTCCATCCATCATGCTATATAAACCTCCCTTTTTGTAGAAATTTTGTAGAAATTTTCCTACAAATTAGTTAGCTTTGATACCATGTAGAACTTTTTCTACAAATTAGCTAGCTCTGATACCATGCAGGAATTTCCCACTTGTAGATCAACCTGGTAATGCAATGTACTAAAGCAAAACACTTGATCTCTTCTACAAACAATTTAACAGAAGCTTAATCAACCATGAGCAACATCAATAAGAACACATGTAACTAATAAGAAGGAATCAATCATACATAACACAGAAGAATTTACCCGGGGAAAGCACCTGCCTAAAACCCCATCTCCGTATTATCATACAAGTGGAAATATAGTCTGGATTACAAAAAGTCTTATCTCGGAAACTATCCAGCTCTTAGTACAATCCCTCTACTTCTCATAGACAATCAAAGGCTTCTCATAAACCTTCTCCTCTGCCCTCCAAGCCTCCTATTTCCTTGTGCAGTTTCCTTGGGGTCCAGTGCTGCCACCTGTGTGAATTGGCCTCTTCACACACTCACTAATCTCTGATCTAATTGCACAAACCTGAAGGAGATAAATCCTCATCGTGGATGAGCTTCCTTTATAGGAAAAATATTCATCCAATTGATAGTACACTGTCCCTTCTCTGATCTCAACTGGGTCTCTGACAGAACTGACATGCATTAGTTATCCATGAGTGAATACTCAGTTATCTGAAAATACCAGTTGTCACATGCATGCAAGAATTAACAAACTGAATCTCATTAATTTAACAACTTCTTAAATTAATATAACTGAACTTGACTAAGTTAAACTAAGTCAACTGATCCTCTCAATATAGAACTCATCCTTGATTCCTCAATCAATGGAGCAAATCAAGGACACATTCTCCAATTAGTGGAGAAATAATTGCATGTTATCACAAAGACTTCAAGTTTGCTTTCCTTAACTAATTAACTCATGGATAATTAATCAATTAATATTCCAAACTGCTAGTAAGACCAAATTCAAATTTTACTTCCTATTTTAGATTAGGGACTGCCTAAAAATAGCAATCCACACTGAACTGCTAAAAATAGAACTTCTATTTTTACCACTTCCATTTTTCATTCCCTATTTCCCAATCCAATACTGATGCCCAAACTACTATTTTTAGCACTTCTATTTTGTAGCAATTTCTTGTTGCTAATTTTCAACACTTTTTCCCAAGCATGACTAGTGTTAATGTTGGTGTGCTAGTGCTAGTTAAGTTTGGAGTAATCAACAAGTTATTCATAGTTGTACCTCTCTAGTTGTGTGTGAGGGAGAAGTGTGGATTTGGTTTAGTGTGAAGACTAAAGGGAAGAGCCTTAAAACTATCATTGTTGAGGCCACCATGGAATGCTAATGGAAGTGTGTGGGAACCTGGGTTTGTCAGAGGAGAACAACAACATCAAGGCAATGGTTGTAATCTCTTCTTGATTTAATATATATGCAACTATCGATTGATTTCCTACATAATGTGTCATATCACATGTTTATGGATTAATGCTTCTTGACTTGTTAAGTAGGTTGAATTACAAATTTTCTATTATCACGGTTGTTGTTTGCTATTGTTTACTTGTTTGAGGTGTTCGAATAAGGAAACGGGAGATAGTTGGAGCGAACAAGCAAGGTCATTACCAAATGGGATAAGCTAATAAGAGGTAGGCCCTCTTAGTTGGTTCTAACCTAAGGAAATCTTCCATAAAATGTCTTGTTTGTGGCTAGACCTGCTATAGGGCTATAGGACTTGTTTGTATCCACACTATTTTACTTCACCACACTGACCTAGGACAAACCCTAGAAGCACTCAATTGGTTCTTGACCTATAAAAAAAATACCTTGAGATTTAAACCCATGATGCAAAAATAAAAATAATATTTTTCTTTCATTTTACACTTTACAAGAATAAAAATTACATTTCATCTATATGACGATTGAACCTAGTTACACATTTTTCAATAGGGTTGAAAAAGTTGCTGTAAGAAAGGCTTCCCAATGGTGACAAGTTAATCCATGAAAATCATGATGAGGATAAAAGGAATATGAATTATGATTTTAGAGACTCCAATGTTGGGTTTAAGACCCACCAAATTCCAAATATTGATATGAGGAAGTTTTATGGCAAGGAATCCGTAACATGGATACAACCAAATAGAGCAATATTTTGATCTCCATGATGTGAAACACACACAAAAGGCACACATTGCATCTTTATATTTAGAACCCAATCAATTTGTATGGTATCGTTGGATTGTTCTCATAAACCATTTGTCACTTGGTCAATTTTTTTGGAGGAAATTATATCACATTATGTGGATACAAAGAGCAACACATTCTTTAGCCAATTGATAAATCTCAAACATAAGGGTTCAATGGCAGAGTACATCGAGGACTTCCAAAAATTGAATATCAGGGTAAATGATATTCTACGGGAGCATATAATTGATGTTTTCATAGGGACTTTAAAGGGTAATATCCAACATGAGGTTCACCTTTGGGAACCTGATTCATTGGAGAAGGCATTTAGGGTGGCAAGAAAAGTTGAAAGCAAAATTAGGGAAACAAGGAAGTCTACCACTGACAACTATAAATATGGAAATGTTGCTATTCCTAGCCTTCCACAACCTACAAGGTTGACACCACAACAATTGGTGGAAAAAATAACAAAAGGGATTTGTTACAGTTGTGATAGAAAATACACTAAAGGTCATAAGTGTGCTGAGAAGAACTTTTGTTACATAGATTCTAAAAAGGAGGAAGAAAATGAACAAGAAACGTAAAAAGAAGAGGATATACACCATGAACCAACCCCAAAGAGAGAAGAAATGAATTGTAACATATCTTGTAATGCATTGGCAGGAATTACCAATCCTCAAACTCTCAAGATAGAAGGATATATCAAGAAGAAAAAATTTATAACACTGATTGATTTGGGTAGTACCCATAATTCTATTCATTGTAAGATAGCCAGGGAATTGAATTATTTTCTATATCTAGCACCAAAGTGTCGTGTGATGGTTGCAAATGGAGGAACTATAAATTTCTCTAGAAAGTTCCATAATATCAAGATAACCATGGGGGAATATTTATTGAATATTCCAATGCTTTCCATTCAAGTGGGTGGTGTTGATGTTGTACTAGGAGTCCAATGGTTACAATCTTTGGGGACGATAGTTTATAATTTTCAAGAACATTTCCATAAATTATTTTGGGAAGGAAAGGAAATTGAATTAAGAGCTATCACATAGAAACCAAGCAAAATAATTAGATCTAATGGAATGACAAATCCTCTGAAGAAAGAACAATGGGGCATAATCGCACAATTATGCTCACTAGAGGTTCAAACATTGAAATCATCTATTTCTCTAGATCTCCAAAAATTCTTAGACAATCATTCCAAGGTATTTGAGACTCCCAAATTACTCCCACCTATTCACAATTATCATGCCTCTATTCACTTGATTCCAGGAAGTGTTCCTCCAAACAACATGCCTTGCATATATCCCTATGCCCAAAAGAGTGAAATTGAATGTATGGTTGCAGAAATACTAGAGACTGGTATAATTCAACCTAGTCATAGTTATTTTTTTGCTTTAGTAGTATTGGTGCACAAGAAAGATGGATCATGGCGTATGTGCCTGGATTATAGAGAGCTCAACAAGCTCACTATCAAAGACAAATTTCCCATTTTTGTCATTGTTGAAGGTCGTTATGAATTTTTGGTCGTTCCTTTTGGCCTTACTAATGCACCTTCCACATTTCAAGGTTTGATGAATTCCATTTTCAAACCCTTCCTTAGAAAAATTTTGTTAGTGTTTTTTGATGATATACTAATATACAACAAGTCTTGGATGGATCATGTTCAACATGTTGATAGGGTGCTGAAACTATTGGAGGAGAAACAATTGTATGTAAAAACTCCAAATGTTTCTTTGGAGCATAGGAGATGGAATATTTGGGTCATATTATATCTCATGAGGGCATCAAGGTAGACCTAACAAAATTAAATCCATTAAGGAATGGAAGATGCCAAAAAACATAAAGCATATTCGAGGATTTATCAGGTTGATAGGGTATTATTTCAAGTTTGTTAAGAATTATGGGATAATAGCAGCACCTTTAACAATGTTACTAAAGAAAGATGCATTTTCTTGGACTCTAGAAGCAACTAAGGCTTTTGAACATCTTAAAGAGTAAATGTGCCAAGCACTAGTCTTAACTACACCAAAATTCACACAAATATTGATTGTGGAATGTGATGCCTCATGAAATGGAATTGGTGTTATTTTAATGCAAGAAAAAAGACCCATTGATTTTGAAAGTTGTATAATCAAGGGAAAGTATTTACACAAACCTATTTATGAGAAGAAAATGTTGGAAATATTACATGCACTAAAGCAATTACGACCTTACCTAATGAGAAGACACTTCAAGGTAAAAACATATCATGATAGTCTTAAATACTTTTTGGAACAAAGATTATCTTCAAAATAACAGCAAAATTGGGTCACAAAGATGTTGGGTTATGACTTTGAAATCATATAGAAAAAAGGGAAACAAAATGTTATTGCAGATTCATTCTCAAGAAAGGATGAAGGTGTTGAAGCATTGGTTTGTGCTATTTATATTATCAAACCTGGTTGGATAACTGAAGCAAGGGATGAATGGAAGAATGACGAAGAGGTGTGGACACTCATTCAAAATTTGCAACAAGATTCCAGTACATCTGATACATTTATTTGGAAAAATGATTCATTATGGTACAAAGATTGCTTATATATTTGTAAGAATTCCCAACTCAAACAAAATATTATTTTGGAATTGCACACCTCCCCCTTAGGAGGGCACTCGAGATTTTTAAAAAATTACCACAAGGTCAAGAAGGATTTTTTTTGGGATGGCCTTAAATATGATATTCAAAAGTTTGTGGTAGAATGTTTGGTTTGCCAACAAAATAAAGTGGAGACAATTAAGACCCTAGGTCTGTTACAACCTTTAGCTATTCCAAGTCAGCATTGGGGGATTTAACCAATTCTGAAGGAAAGAGTGTCATCATTGTGGTAGTTGATAGACTTACCAGGTATTTACACTTTTGTGCATTAGCTAATCCTTTTAAAGCCAACACAATTGTTACTGCATTTATGGAAACAATTCGAAAGCTACATGGAAACCAAAATATTATTGTAAGTGATCGAGATTCCATTTTCACTCGAAATTTTTGGACGTAATTATTTTCTTGAGTTGGTACTCAATTAGCTCATAGCTCATCTTATCATCCTCAATCTTACATGCAAACTAGGATAGTGAAAAAATGTTTGGAATGATATCTTCGTTGCTTTGTATATGATAAATTAACCCAATGGGTCAAGTGGTTACCTTTGGATGAATGGTGGTATAAGACATCCTTCCATACTACAACAAAAATGACTCCATTATGACACTTTATGGATATCATCCATCGTCCACCACATCATCTTTAAGAGAAAATTATAAGGTTCAATCAGTGGAAGATTACATTGAGCATTAGCAACAAGTTCTCCAACTCTTAAAGGATAACCTCACTCTGGCACAAAATCGAATGAAACAATAGGCATATCAACATCATAGTAAAAAAAAACAAATGTCCCTCAAGATAACTAAGAAGGATAATAAATTATCACCCAAGTATATGGTCCTTACAAGGTGTTGCAAAAGATTGGTACTATGGCATACAAATTGGATCAACTTGCATCTTCCCTAGTACACCCAACTTTCCATGTTTCATGATTAAAGAAGGTTATTGGTGACAAGCTCACAATTCAAATAGTATTGCTAGAACTTGACGAAGAAGGAAAAATAATATTGGAGCGTGAAGCAGTCATAGAAACAAGAACTCGACAACTATGGAATTGATCAATTTCAGAGTATCCAATTAAGTGGAAGAACTTATTAGCATAAGATTCTACATGGGAGGATGAGAATTTTATACAAAAGCATCCAAAACTACTCAAGCGTTGAGGACAACACTTTTTTTAAGGAGAGGGGAATGCTAGGTTCCTATGATAATAGTGTTTCCCCCTTATTGTTATTTTTATGCCCACATAGCCCCCTTATTGTTATTGTTGTACCCAAGCAACCCTTATATTGTTATTATTGTACCCCATAGAAGCCCACTATTATTATTGTTATGTAGGATTTGATTATATTGTGACCCCTTATATTCCTGTTATACCAAGGAGGTCTTATCATTTGTATCATCCAAGAATTTTTCATATATGTGATGTAAAGGAGGCTTACCCCTTGAAGAGGCTAATTTTTAAGTCATTGATCTATCTTTTCTTCTATTTTGTGATCTCGTGCACAACATTGTAATTATTTATCTTTCTCATCTGAGTTAATGCAAAGAAGTGGGGGGTTTTTCCTAGTTAGGTTCCCCAGTAAACTCATTGTGTTCCTTGTGTTTTAATGGTTGCATGTTATTGCATGTGTTCCTATTGTGTGTTTTCATTTTCGCAAAATAACAGAACAAATTTAGGTCTCTTGTTTTCTGTTCGATTTCATTAGCAGTAACGACTTTGTTGCAATTTCTACAATTTCAACCCTTGGACCCTAGAATTTGAAGAAGAAAATCCAAATAAAGGGTAAGTACATATTTTACTTTGCTACTTGTAGATAAGAAAAATGCAAAACTCTTTAATTCTCCAACAGTACATCCTTGAGAAAATTTATGATAAAAATTGGGAATAAAAAAAATGATGGGTGTTTCTTTTAATTTAAGCATGATGTGAAGGGGAATTGAATTGTTTTTGAGTTGAGCATGAGATCCAATCTCTTCCAAGTAGTGTAAACAAACTTTTCATTCTACCACTATATTAGAAAAAACCAAGTGCACAACAAACTCCAAAACTTATAGCAGCAAAGGGAAAATTCATTGCTTGATAAAATTTTATTGAAGCCATGGGAGGAGGACTTAGCAGAAGAAGAAGCTGAGATTGAGTTGGAAGAATCAATGAAAGAATTAGAATAAAAGACAAGGAAAAAGCAGAAATACATGCTAAGCCAAAGACATGGGAAGAAATTGAAGAGCATGCAAGCCTCCATCTAGCAGGGAAGGCCACATCCACATTAGTATGGGGCATTAGAAAAATCATCAGAGGATTACATGAATAAAAGCAGGGCAAGAAGCTAATTAAGCTGCTTAGAGGATGAGAAACAATTTCAGTAGGGTGTGTTGACCACACTTTGTAAGCAGTTAAAGGAAGCAAAATACAAATATGTGGAGATTTTTTTTCAAAGTTCAAAGTCATCAACCAACACTTTTATATCATTGTAAACCCAATTTATACAAGTTGTATTGTAAATGATGCTAGTATGACCGTTTAATTATGTAACAACACCTAGGTAAACCTTTAATTTTGGCAAAACATTTCACCATAGGAAGTTATTTAACCTCACTGAATTATGTGAGTTTCTAAACACGGATAATCGACAAAGTTTTTCTTCCAGCATAAATCCCAAAGCTAGGGTGGAATTCATTGACAAGGTCTTAGGTGAGTCCTAGTGTTATATCGAGTCTTTTATAAAAGTGTGTTTGGGAACAATTCTAGCACATCTGGCTAAATTATTTTTATTACAAGCACACTTGGTCTATACTAGGTCATATTGTGTCGCATAATTGGGTAAATGATTGTGGGTCTAAGTACGAATGTGTATTTCCCCTTATAAGGGTTGAATATTGTAATTATTTGATGTAAAAAATATTTTAGTGCATGATCCCTCTTATTTAGAGACAATGGCTAAAATATTTTAGGGTGGAAAAATTAATAATCCCCTCTAGTGTCAATTTTGGCAAAATTAAATAAAAATCCTAAACCAGAAAATTAATTGATTTTGAGTCAAAAATAATTATAGAGAAATTAATTTCTCTCCAAGTGGAAAATAATAAAAAATTAGTGGGTTAAAGGAAAGGCAATTTTTGGAGGTCCCCCACCAATGGGAAAATGGACATTTTAAGAAAAATTGAGCCCTTGGACCTTGGTAGTTAAGTCAAAGTCAAAATTTTGAGGAAATTAATCCAAAATATTAATTTTTAGATTAATTAAAAGTGGGTTTTAAGAAAAATTCGAATTTTTCCTCAAAATTAAAAGTTCGATAGTGGAGATTAAAAGATGATCAAGTTATATTCAACAATCAAGATTATTTTGACAAGGACCAATCCAACCCACCGTTATTTTCCACTTGAAGGGGTTTCTCTATATAAAGAAGCTATTGAGCTTCTATTTTCTATATTTGGATGATGTAATTCTTGAACGTTGGTATTGAGTTGTTCTCTGTGGTGAACATTTCTTTTATCATAATAAAAAGACTTTGGGGTTTAGTTCATGGTGTTCTTTTTCTGCTGATTTGTGGTACGTGTTAGCTATGTGTGATCCTATATTGCATTGAATATTTCTAAATAAATTGTTATTTCATTTGTCAGTGATAAGAACATTCTATTGGTACATGCTATCTTAGGTGATTTGATTCACCATATGATATAACAATTTTACTTGGAGAAAATTATAGAGATTTACAGGTATGCAAGCCCTCGGGCTCCAAGTTCACAGATTTTGGAGAAGAGCCGACTATGTTTAGGATATGAGATTTCATTGTGGTAATCAATTTTGCAGGAGGGTTTTGGCCAATATTTATTTTTCGAAATTATTCATTCGTTACTATTTATTAAAAAATAATTTTCAAAAATACTATTTTTGGGTAAAAAGAGTTTATTTTCTAATGAGAGCTTGTGAATTTGATTTTGTAAATATTATACATTTGTAAATAATCTTCCCAACCCATTTTATTTTGCAGCCCTTGGGTATCTTGGGTTTTATATTTTTGTATATATATTTGGGGATCCACATTATTTTATTCATTTTTGTAGGTGACAGCGCAAGGGTTTGAAGAAATTTATTTTTATGGGCTATTCAACCAAGCAAGTAAGGCTAATCTAGGCCCTTGAGAGTAAGATCTAGCCTCCCCAGCTTGCAACAACTCAATGTTCAACTGAAGAAGGGTAGTTGTCCAACATTTCTCTAGTGATTTTTTGGCATTTTTGGCAATTGTAGGCCTCTAAAATATTTTTTAGGCCCCAAGACCTAGATATCCTCTCTCCTTTTCCCTAGCTATGAGGTCTATAGGCCTTATAAGGCCCTTGACCCCCTTCCTTGGCCTAGCTGTTGGACTTTAGGGACCTCAAACTTCCTTTCTTCCCCTTGTCGTGGGCTTGGGGAGCCTCTTTTGGCCCTCAGACCCCCTTCAAGCCCTAGCCGCTAGCCCTTTTAGGCCTCCTCTAGCCCAAATTCAACCTTTTTAGGGTTGACATCAGCTCTAGTGGGCTTCTCTTCCTTGGTCATGGCTTTCTTGGGCCTTCTTTTCCATGATTTAGCCCTATGTTTGCCTTTCCTTTCCTTGTTTTGGGGTTTTACTAACCCTAGCCTCTCATTCTAGCCCTTGTTCAACTATTATTTAGTCATTGATTTAGTATTTCATCTCTAACACTTGCCTTTGCAACGATTTTTAGAGCTAACTTGGTGTTTTTAGGTAGTCAAGTTCATTGGGAGCCTCACTAGCCATCCACAAGGCCACTAGGCCTCTTGGTTTTCTCTCGAACCCTTCTATTTCATGACTATTAACATTTTGAATTATGAAGCATTCTATGAAAATAGTGTATTCAAGGCTTAAGTGCATCTAAATCAAGCCTAAATTCACTAAATAATTTTCCTAAGCAATTGAAAATTAATCTAAGGTCAAATTTGTGCATTTAAGTGAATATTTTTGGAATGTCGGTTAATTTTCGGATCCGATATGTTTGCTACAACCATATAAATTCACTTACAATAGTGAAAAAATAACATAATCTTGGCCTAATAAGCAATTTACAAACATATTTTGTTATTGGAAAATCATTTGCACTCATTGGGCTTGCATCACTTGGCATATTTCATCATTTGTTAAATGTTGTATAATAATTTAAGATTTGATATACTTTGCATAAAGGCATGATATAAAGTTTATAGTGGTGGAAAAGTGCTAAAATTCATCTAATTTCACTTGACTCTTGTTCCTAGCATCTTGTGCTTGTCAAATAGTTGTTTTCTAGCGTAATTTGGTGATATTCTTATTGCTGCAATCATTTATCTATTGGCTGCCCCGTCTTGCATTCCATTGTATTTTGCATCATTGACATCCATGTGTATTCTTGCATCAGAATATTTCTAATTTGTACAGGTTCCCTAATTGAGTTGGTGGTTGTTTGATGAGATTGGTTAATTACTCTAAGAATACATTGTGATTAAATCCCTTGTTCCTCATTGTTATCATTGTTATAGGACAAATGGATTTATTGCTTCATTAATATTGTTGAATAAGTAGTTTTTGTGGATTTGTAATCTACGTCAATATTGAAGCACCTAATTAATCAAATTTAGTCATAATTGTGATAAGAGATCTAACTGCATCAATAAGGAACTTAATCTCTTTCTTGTGTCCAATTGGCATATAGTGATTTTCCATTGTTAAGATCTTGAGGATTTGGTAATTATTCATGAAGAATTGTATCTAATTATTGGAGCATTGATCTTGTCTATCTCTTAAGAATTTTTCTATTGATAATATCAACAACATTTTCTGGAACCATTCTATTTGAGCACTTTCTCTTGTGGTGAAAATTGTCATTAATTCATTGATTAAGTACTTCATTGTCGTAAGTTGAAATTTATTGTATCTTGTCTTTAAGTACTTAAGATATTTAACAATCTCACCTTAAGAGCACTCATCCATATTTTGCATTTGCATTAATTATCTTACTTCCAAGCATAAGCTTGGTTGATAGAGAGACATGCCCACCTTTCTCACCCAACTTGCGAAGTCAATAACCTCTTTAGTCGTTAATTCTGTGACCTTGTAGTCGTCAGAGCCACATCCTCTGCAGCCCCAGAGGCATTGGGTGATTATAACCCAATAAGATGGATTGTTAATCAAGACCTAGCTTGCTTCCCCTTGTTTTTTCTCTCACAACCTACTCTGGAGACTAGCTTCAAAATAGTTAAGAGGAAGGATACACTTAGATAGGAATATAATTTAAAATGAACCTAGATTTTGCATCTCATCTAGATTGTAGGATTTGCATTGCATTTACGATAGTGAAGCATCCATAAGCAACAACTATTCATCCTATAACTTGATACATAATCTATCTTAAGCAAGTAGTTGACTCCATTTAAGGCACTGGTATTCCACAACAATGTAATCAAATCATTTAAAATGCTAATTTAACTAAATTTCTAGGCCATTCAGTTTTGTCTCCCGGACTTGTTGGTTACCAAAAAGCCTCTCATATGCACATTTCATAGGGTCTACCACCCATATATTATTGTAGAGAGACAACTAGAATGAAGAGTGTGGATATCAGAGTGACAACCCCCCTCCTGAGCGTTGTCACATCTTTCCTATATAGTTTGGGCGACAACATGGGGTATGATGGGCCTCCAAATTAGATACAAATTAAGGCCCATATAACCTTTCCTAGGAACATTAAGGTTATATTAAATATCTCCTTCTAAACTTAATAATGTTTTCTTAGCTTTAATAAGTTCTTAGGAAGGTTTAGAGATAATTGCATATTATGCGCCTAATATTTTTTTTTTTTTTGCAGAATATTGAGAGAATATTGGGTAAATTCTGAATGAGATAATGTAGGGACTTGCTCCCTACTACAGGGTGGACCAAGATTGGATAATAAATGAACGTGATATTATGAAATTTTTGAACAAATTCTAGAGTCCCCATGACTGAGAAAACCTAGGAATGTGCTCCTTGTCATTTAGTGAAGATTCTTATTGTTGGGAACCAGATCCACTTTTTAAGGGATTTTGGAGGGTAAAACTACCTTCTTTCAAGGAGGATGCTTCCCCATCAATTTGTATAAGTACCGATTCAAGTTTTTCTTTAGGAGCATGTATTTCATAGTCTTCTTGTAGAGAAAATTTGTTTTTTTAGCAACTCTACTTTCATTTCTAGCAGCGATGTACTTGGATTGACTCTAATAATGAAGTTTAGTGCATTTTTTTAGCTTCTAAATCTTGGTTTCCTTCATTGGAATCTAGGTATCCTTGGGCTTGTCCATCCTAGGAGCCTCAGAGCCCAGTTGTACAATTTCTTTATTTCATTTGAATGTCTTTTTCACTTGCATCTCTTAAGTATTTACTCTTCATGCTTCTTTTGTTATAGGTTAAATTGGTTAAATGATTGAAATTGTTTTTTTCAGGTCATTTATACAGATACAAACATGATGCAATATTAGAAAAATTTTGCAAACTCATATCCATGATTGAGCTACTTGGATTGGTTTACTAGTTCACAATTCTTGAATGTGTGGAAGTTTCATGTAGAAAAATAGTGTGATTTTTTTGCTGAATTTGAGCACGTGATAATGAAGCTATTTTGAGTTTCTTCCACTTGGATTGAGTCGTAAAAGAATTCAATTTAATAAAAATATTTATCCCATAGCATTTTCACTTGATCAAGTTAGGAATTTGGCAGGTTGACTAGCTCACTAATTCTTGAATTTCTGGTTTTGAGAGTAGTAATTTAATGATAATTTTTATCACATGTTAACAAGGGTATTTTTGAGGATTGGAGTCTTAAGACATCCTATTTAGTAAAACATTTTACCCTATCTCATTTTCATTCACTTTTCTTAGTTATTGGTGAGATAACTCAGAGGACATACCAGATGACATGGGTATTTGGCCTTTTCAAGTATAAAAAGCATAATATTTTTGTGGTGTGCAAGTACTAATATTGATTCAAAGGGTTAAAATTCTCATTTAAATTCCTTATTCTATCACTAACTCCTTCTTTTTACCTCAACAACTCCTTCAACTTATTCTTCACTGAAAGTACATTTCTGGGTTATTGAAGGCCACAATGTGCATTGATTCTTGTGCAATATGGGCCCCCAAATAGTACTACGCTAGAAGGGGTCTCATACAACCTTCATCTACCCTCAATTACCATTTCCAACCTTCAGATCACCTTTTTCACCTTCAAAATGCTCACCGATTCAATCTTGTAGAAATCCCGTAATTTCCTATAAAAGCCCTCCAAACTTGACCAAAATTGTCCTTGAAGCTTGATTTTTTCCTCCTACCCTTCAATAATAACTTTTAGGGTACAAAACCATGATTGAGTAAGACCAAATACATCTTAAGCCTTGCTTCTTATCTATTTCAATTCACCTCTGCAGTTAGGGTTAGTGGAAAAATTCATGACTTGAAGAGCATAATGATGATTTTCATGATTCATATGTGAATCACCTTGTGATATTTGTTGACAAAATCTATCTTGAATGAAGTTATTGAAGAATTATTTCATGATTAGGTTTTTTTCATACATCTTAAGCAAGGGTTTCCATTTCCAACATTGTTATTTCTATTGCATAGACTAGGTTTCCTTTTGATGTACCATTTACACTCTGCACATAGGTTAATGTTTACATTTCTGCAAGTAGGATTAACATTTACATTTGTACAAAATAGAATAGCCTTTCCTTTCTACAAAAGTAACTAGGATTTCCTCTTTCTAAAACTAATTAGGTTTCCTTTTTGCATAAGTAAGTAGGTTTTCTTATTTGCAGTTAGGATTATTTGTGTTTTTTCTTTCTACAAACATAGAGTACTTTAGTCCCTTGCACCAAATTAGGTAGAAGTACACCACCTACTGGACATACATTTCTACAACCTCTTTAGTTTTTATGAAATTGAATTAAATTGATGAAAAAAGGACACATTGTATGTTGCACATATAGTGTTGACACCTCTTAAGTTTGTAGGAATCCGAGGTTGATAATTTAAGTTGGTAGCCTTGAGAGTTGTAGCATTCTTCTTGTGATACTGGGGCTCATCAATGCTTACAAAATATGATTCCACTATATCATTCTTTTCCATCTTGATATTACGAAGTTGACCTCTCAAACTTATAGATTCCTTGATGTTGTTATTAGTGTTCAATCCAATGATGACATCATACATCTCGTTGGAATTTTGATGATAAGAAATATATGGAATTAGATGATCTATAATAGATGCTATAAAGATGCTTATTGAAAATTTGTCATCTTCCTAAAATTTATCTTTTCCTGCTTGGTCAGCTGGTTCAGTAACTTTTCCTATAACAATTCCCAAAACCTTATAACTTGCCAGTACTAGGTCAATCCTAGCCTTCCATGCCTTGTAATTAATAGCTCCTTCAAGATTGCTCTCTACCTTCATGAAGGAATTCATGATGAAAATGATGAAGATGACCAACCAAAAACAAAATATGAAGAAACCAAAACTCTTCAAGGTGGTCTCACAACTCTTTCCCTTCACCAAATCTTTGATGGCACATTGATTTTCTAATGCAATCAAGACTAATATAGTTTTTCAAAATTGATAACTACTTCTAATGATACAATTGAAATTCTTGTAGCATTTCAATCATTAAGAAGTTACACATGAAATACTTCAACAATTCACTTTCTACAATAGAGCAATAAAGATCACAATAAACAATAAACAAGAGACAAGAGACCCTAGAAATTTGGCTCACAACCAGTGAAAAAACCAAAACGTGAAAGCCCAACCAATCTTTCCTTATGAGAGATAAATTATGTTCATCAATATTACATACAATTATTCCAACAAGATTCCAAATTTGACCTCAATTTATCCAAGTCAAAACTAGACAACAATGAGAGAGAAAATGTCACTTCTAGCATCTACAACAATAGGGCCGAATTTTGACCTATGGAAGCTCTAAATAGGATGTTGAAATTCTATCAATGCCTTAATCAATGAACCTATGAAACAACTCATTCAAATCCTCAATCAAGCCTATGGTCAACCCAAGTCAACGAGCCCCAAAACAAGATTGAATCTTGGTCAAATCAAGTAAAATATCCTCTACAATTTTCAACCTCCTTTGACAATCAAAGCTATAGTCAAACAGATGCAAACTAGCCCAAGTCAACGAAAGTGAAACAAAATAATATATGTTGGTCAGCATAGAACAAAAAACCTCCTTTGAATCCTTTGCATGTGTGGATGTATTTCTACGATTTTAGATCGAATTGTGTAATGTGATGTGTGTCCAAATGAATTCCAATGAGCCTATATTTATATGTGGTTTTAAAGGTGTCTTTTCTCACATGTGGGACCGACTTGTCCTTATTAGGCCAACTTGTTCAAACTTGAAAATATGATTTTTTTCTCCATTAATATCCAATGAAAATATTGACCATAGCTAACCATATATTAATAATTTGGCCACCCCTTTATTCCTATTCTACTCCAATATTATTCACATGCCACCTATTGATTGAAGGATGTTGGGTCCCTATAAAACTAGTGATTACCCCATTAATATGGTAGTTATACCCCTTATTAATATTGTTGTGCCCCTATTTCCCCCATATTGTTATTACTGTGCCCCATAGAATCCCTCTATTGTTATTTTTGTGGCTTTATATTATTATTGTTATGTCGGCTGGGTTATATTGTGACTCCTTAGACTCCTATATATAGAAAGGAGGTTTTGTCATTTGTATCATCCAAAATTGTTCATTTATGTAATGTAAAGGAGGTTTCCCCTCGAAGAGGCTGAATTCTAAGGCGTTGATCTATCTTTTCTATCTTT
>APFE031070937.1:248003-260172 GCA_000404065.3 Pinus taeda
TCTTCCCATTAGGGAGGGTCGCCATTTCTTAAGTGCATGTAGTATTGCCAACATTCCTTCTCATAAATAGCTTTGTGTAAAAACTTTCCTTTGATTGGACGACTTTCAAAAGCAATGGGTCTTTCATCTTGCATTAAAACAACACCAATTCCATTCCTTGAAGCATCACATTCCACAATAAAGGTTTTTGTGAAGCCTGGTGTAGCTAATACCGGTGCTTGGCACATTGCCTCTTTAAGAAGTTCGAAGGCCTTTGTTGCTTTTGGGGTCCATGAAAATGCATATTTCTTCAATAATGTTGTTAGAGGTGCTGCTATTCTCCCATAATTCTTAACAAACTTGTGATAATACCCTGTCAACCCGAGAAATCCTCGTAGATGCTGTATGGATGTGGGGATTTTCCATTCCTTAATGGATTTAATTTTGCTAGGGTCTACCTTAACAACTTCATGAGATACAATATGACCTAGATATTCCACCTCTTGTACTCCAAAGAAACATTTGGAGTGTTTTGCATATAATTGTTTCTCCTTCAATAGTTTGAGCACCTTGTCAACATGTTCAACATGATCCTTCCAAGACTTGCTATATATTAGTATATCATCAAAAAGTACTAACACAAATTTTCTAAGGAAGGGTTTGAAAATGGAATTCATCAAACCTTGAAATATAGAAGGTGCATTGGTAAGTCCAAAAGGCATGACAAAAAATTCATAATGACCCTCATGAGTTCTAAATGCTATTTTCAGAATGTCTTCAGTCTTCATTCTGATTTGATGATATCCTGAATGAAGATCCAACTTGGTGAAGTCAATTGATCCATGCAATTCATCCAATAATTCATCAATGACTGGAATGGGAAATTTATCCTTAATAGTAAGCTTGTTGAACTCCCTATAATTTGGACACATGCACCAAGATCCATCCTTCTTGTGCACCAATACTACTAGAGCAGAGAAAGAACTTTGACTAGGTCGAATTATACCAACCTCTAACATTTCTGCAGCCATACATTCAATTTCACTCTTTTGGGCATAGGGATATCTGTATGACCCGATGTTTGGAGGAACACTTCCTGGAATCAAATGAATAGCGTGATCATGATCACGAATACGTGGGAGATATTTGGGAGTCTGAAATACCTTGGAATGATTGTCCAGGACTTTTTAGAGATTTGGAGAAATAGTTGATTTCGATGTGGAAACATCTAGTGAACATAATTGTGCAATTACACCTTGCTGTTCCTTCTTTAGAAGCTTTTTCATACCGTTATAGCTAATTATCTTTCCCGATTTCCCTGCAATACCCCTTCATTCAACTTCCTTTCTTTTCACAGAAAATTTCATGAAAAGTTCTTGAAAATTAAAAGCTATTTTACCCAAGGATTGTAGCCATTGGACGCCTAGTACAACATCAGCACCACCCATTGGAATGGAAAGCATTGGGCTATTCAATACATATTCTCCTACGGATAGCTTGATATTATGGCACTTTCTAGAGAAATTTATGGTTCCTCCACTTACAACCATCACTTGACACTCCGGTGCTAGATATAAGAAGCAATTCAATTCTTTTTCTACCTTACAATGAATAAAATTGTGGGTACTTCTTCAATCAATCAACACTATTACCTTTTTCTTCTTGATATGTCCTTCTATCTTGATAGTTTGAGGAATGGTAATTCCGACCAATGCATTACAAGATATGGTCGGATTCATTTCTTCTTTATCTAGGGTTTATTCCTGGAGTATATCCTCTTCTTTTGAAATTTCTTTTTCATTTTCTTCCTCCTCTTCACAATCTATGTAGAATAATTTCTTCTCAGCACACTTATTATCTTTAGTGTATTTGCTATCACAACTGTAACAAAGCCCTTTTGCTCTTTTTTCTTCCAATTGTTGTGGTGTCAACCTTGTAGGTTGTGGAAGGCTAGGGGCAAAAACACTTCCATATTTATAGTTGTGAGCAGTAGGCTTCCTGGTTGCCATACTTTTCCTTTTCATTTTTCTTGCTAACATATTTGTTCACCTGTTCCTTTAGTTGCTTGGCTTCCTACATCTTGAATAACCTCTGTGTCAGCACAACAGTTCGCGCTGTGCCCTTAACTTTTTCATAGTGCTGTTGGAGTTCGCGCACTTCTATATCGAGCCTCTGGACGTTTGGGTCCTCCTGCAAGTTAGTTAGGACCTCAGATGATTGTTCAAACAACTATGTGCAGTCTGCTACTGCACTCTCCACTGCCGCAACTGCTTTTTTGATAGTGACCACCCGTTATTCCTTTACCTTTGGTGGTGTAAAAAACTAAGCCCTCAACTGGAGCCATGTAATCTACAAGTTCAGCTCCAACTAAACCCACACCATCTCCGTCCGAGTGTCGTGCACCCTTGTGGCCAATTTATGGATGCAAACCTCAATTGGCTCGTCCTCCGAAATGGCCAATTCTAGGACCATTTTACAGGTCTCCTACATGACTTGTATGATCTTCTGTCTCTGGCTGGTCGTCTTGGCCTTGGTGGCGATGGCGACATCCCTATTTAAAGCCATCTGATCATTTTTTATTCTCTGTTCCCTGATCACTTGGAGGGAATGATGCTCATGAGCCCTCAGCTTTGCAATTACTCTATCTTGCAAAGAGTGGAGTGCTTGATGTGGGAGCACAACCAAGTTCAATCCTACTCCCTTCAAGGCACTGACTGTGGGCCTGACAGCCTCATTTTCTGTTGTCAGTGCTCCATCCGAAAACACTAGTGCACTGGAAGCCTTCGTGCACAGCATATCGGTAGCCTCTAATGTGCCAATAGCCAAGTTGGTAGAAGCCATGCCAACTTGCGACGCGTGGACCTGCAACTCCTGCAGTACAGTCTAGATGGCCCTTAAGATGATCTGCTACTGCTTTTCAAGTTGCTACAACGCCTCCATGGTGACATCTCTGACTGTGTCACCGATGTCATATAAATCTCCCTCTGTTAGTGTGATGGGGTCCAGTGAGGTCTTGGTCACCTTGGACTTCTTTTTGGACCCTCCAATTTTTGGCTCTCTTAGGCGCTTAATACGGCTAGACATCTCCTGAGGGTCCACGACGTGCTACTCTGTGTCCTCTCCCTCAGTTACAGGTGAAGGTGACTGCACGCCTTTATCAGAGCCCCTCTCTATGCTACCTGTCTATTTTCCTGCCTCCTTCCCTGTCTGTTTTGCCTTGGCCTTCTCAGCGGCCACCTTCTTCTACTTTTTGACCAGTTGCGCCATCTTCAACTTGGTCTCATCCTTCTTCTTTTGTGTGGCAGACTTGCTTCCACCCACCGCCAAGTCTGTGGAGGTGCGCCACTCCGCTGGCCATTTATCCAACACTACATCAATGGCATCATCTATGGCTCGGTATGGCAAGTTGTACCACTTCTGTGGGGGGTCCTTCCATGCCCTAATTGAGATCTGATGGAAATCAGCTTTGAATTTAGCATAGCTCTACAGGTTAGCATATATCGTGGGCAACAATTGCGGCTTGTGATTGATATCCATCCTGATATTCATTTCCATCAAGATCTAGAAGATTTTGGTTTCTTGAACATGCTCCATGTCCTTGGTCACCCACAACAAAGTGTACTTCACTTCTTTAGGATCATCTGACATGACTGAGGTGAACTGGCTTTCTTCCAATAGCTCCCACATTACGAGCACAATCGATAGCAAGAGCGACATGTAGTGGAACATCTTACTTTTATCTTGTGCTTCGCGGGAGTTTTCTAGGAACTTGTCGCGAAGGTAGTCCGACCAGTTAAACTGGACTCCTTCCGTGCACTATTGTGTGAGTGCGAGGACAGGCACCGACACCTCGTCAGCACAAAATTTTCGCGTCACCTTTCCTACAAGGATCTATGTTGCCACCTTCACAGTGGGGTCGCAGATGTTGGAAATCGCGTACCTGCTTGACTTCTTCACCAATTTGAACTTCTCTTTCATTGATTCTGTAAGCACTAGCTCACTGCCCTTTCTGTAATGCCCCACTTATATCTTATCCTACAAATTTTGTTAATGTTTACATTATTTGAAAATATTGAAAATATTGGTCTAATATAAAATTCATGATTTCCATTATTCAAATTCCCCACTTACCTTCTCAAATTGAATATTAAGTAGGATATGGTCCTCTTCCTTAATTCAGAATATAGATTCATTTCACATTACCCAATCCCTCAAACATTCATTAAGGATAAAGACATGGTCCCCTCCATTAATTACATCTCAACTTCCCCCAAGTACCTTCACATTACTTGGGAGAAGACATAGTCCTCTCCATCTTATCATCAATATATATATATATATATATATTGCTTTCACATTCCCAAATGTACCTTTCAGATTTACTTGGGAGAAGACATGATCCTTCCCATTAAATTCTCAATTTTATATTCATCTCACATTTCCAAATGTACTCCTAGCTTACTTGGGAGAAGAGAAGTCAACTATAGGGATGGGTGAGAAGTGAATGGCATTAATGGGAGGCGGTTGAGATGGAGAAGGGAAGTAGGGTATAAAAAGGGAAGGGGGAAGGGAGAAAAGGGGGGGAGTTTTAGGAGGTTTTGCTTATGATTGTGGGGGTTGGTTGTGATTGTTTGGACTTGTTATGATTTTGGGAGACCTTGGAAACCTATGGAGGTTTCTTGGGTTCGAGAGGAGGAAAGTATTGTTATCTGGTTTTGCACATTCTTCTTGAGGACACACTATATCTGGGTGGACTTGGGCACGGAGGGCTAGGGAACCTGTGGAGGTTTCCTGGGCTAGGAATTTGTTTCCTAGTTGGCTGGGAGGTAAATCCGGTTGGGTCGGTGAGAAGGAGCGTTCAGCTGGAGCTATACGACAAAGGTATCATCATCAACCGCCGGAACAGGTATTTTTCCATGAACTACTCTGGTTAAGTTGATATCAATGGAGTGCTCATCTTAATTTATGTTGCTTATGATAAAATGATAAGATGTTAAATGTTTAAAACTTTGTGAGAAGGTCAGCAAGCTCCTTTTATTACTTGCAAATCAACAGTTAAATAGATCCGTTAGTGTACAATAGATTGAGGCTCTAATAATAGGAATCGGGTTCCTACAGTGGGACAGACTCAGGAGAAGGGTCTGATATGCTTCTGTCAATTATTATTTGAATTTCATGATTCTGATGGTTGATGGTTACAGTCTATTGATGCTATTTATGAGTGATTTTGTCCCTTATAAGTTGTTGATGACTTGATGTATGCCTGGTTGATGATCATGCTTTGATGATTCTTATTGATATATGAAATGATATGATCAGATCTGACAGTCAACAGTTGGCATAGGTTTAGGGGGAGCATTTTCCATGCTTCTAATAATGTATTGTTGGCATTATGTTTTCTTCACACATAATTATTCTTTGGTGATTCTTCTTATGTTGATGAAGTCCTTGAATGATGAACTTGTTATCTCATTCTATGATTAATAGTTGATTATGTCTGCTTGAGTTGCATATTTATGGAATAACTCTTAATGAAGTGGTGTTGATGTAATAACTCTTCTTATGAAGAATTTGGGCCAAGAGAATGATGTTGTTAAGACATGGTTATATGCTACTTCTACATCTGTTGGATGATACTTGGAAACATAGCATATTAAAGAATGATGATACGATGCCCTATCTTACTTTATGATGATATGCTTGGTCCTCACTTATGATGCTGTGGCTGCATACCAGGTCACATGTTGATGATATTGAAGGTACATTGTTCTATCTTACATATTTATGATGACTTATTGTTGAAATATGCTTATGGTACAGATCCTATACGGTGTATGATAGTTGCTGATGACTATTGTGGTCAAGTCATTTTCGACATGTGATGTAATTTGTAATCTCACTGTGCTTAGGAAGCTGATGTAATAATGATGTCAAATATGTAAACCCATTGTGATTTGGAAATTGATGTAAGTTTGAGTCCTCGGTGATAGGAAAAGTCATAGAGTTATGTACTTCATTGTACATCCACTAAAAATTTTAGCATGTGCTCAAAGGGAGCATGATCAATATTCAGTATTCATACTTAGTAGTTTAGATATATAAGTCTTCATTTAGCATTGGTCAACCCCTTGCCCTTGATGTCAAAGGGGAAGAGTAGCTTGGTTTGGTGCTTGTATTGATGTGTTTTACAAGTATTTACAGGTTGTAGTGACCAAACATCAAAGTGGTTGGCATCATGTCCAAAGGGGGAGATTGTTGGCATTATGAATTATATGTTGTACTTCACGAAACCTACTTGATGAGTTGTCTTTTATGACAACCTATTTCCTAAATTATCCTTAATGGAAGCCTACTTGATGAAGATGTAAATAGAATGTGTCTACAGATGTGACCAAGTGTTTTGACAAAGACATGGCAGTTCAGAGGCAGAGGAATGATAAAGTTGAAAGTTAAAGAAGTATACACAACTTCTGTTAAGAAAAGTTGTGTACACAAGCGAGTATGAACAAGCAAAGGCGCGTACAGCTTCCGCATCATGGTATTATAAATACCAAGGGTACTTACCATGGTATTTCCCTGTGGTATTGAGGCCAATAATAGATGTTTTGATCGCGCCTAAGAAAACCATCAGCTGGAGTATGGTTTTGAACTGTGGTATTAGATAAGGGATAAATTATATAAGGAGATGAATATCAAAGTGGTAGTAGGTGTGCACATGATGTAAATCTTATGAATAGTTAGATCTAAAGCAAATATGCATGTAATGGGTTATTGATGCTTTGTTTGATCTAAAACTAAGTATGCACCTAGGAGGATGATGGATCAGATCCAATAGATCTAAGATGAAAATCATGATTATGAGATGATTTGAATTGGGTTGATAACACATTAACACATGATTTTCCTGTGTATGCCGAGATATGTACGTGGATTTTATAGCCTACAAGGCACATGCACTCACGAGTGTGATTCTTATAAGTCACGTACTGGCGGGTTTGTTTCTAGAAAATCATATATACACACAAATATGTTTTGAAGAAAGCCCGTGCATAAAGTAGGGTTTTGATGAAAATGGTGTCTGATCAGTTTAGTCAGTTTTGATATGTTTCTTTTGTCTGTCAGTGAAGTATTCTTGATGATCTGGGCTTAAATAATGATGTTTTGGTTATGGATTGATTGATTGAAGAATGTTGAAGTTACTTGCTTACTATGATTGAATATCGGTAAAGGTTATGTGGTTCTTTTCAGAATGATGCAATATAATATGTGTATGATTCAGTGTTTGTTTCAGAGTGACAGTGGTTCATTTGTTAGGTTTTAGTGATTTAAGATATATATGCCGGTATGCTTCATGAAAAGCACATACACACACACGTTTTCTACTATAAAGTAGCATACATATTTTTACAGATCGTTGATCAAGGTTTGCTGTAACAAAACCTAGTTTCTGTGATGTGCAATATGTTTTTTATGTTATGGTTGACTGGTTGAGTTTTAAGTTGATTCAGTGATTGGTTGGTTCCGTTGACTAGTTCAATGTTTGAGTTACAAAGATAATTTTAAATTTTAATGATTTGTTTTAAGCTTAAATATTGGTAGTGGGTCTAGTCTAAAAATTTGATGAAACATGGCCTACAAGTTGTGATGTTATGTAACAGGTGGATCCAATGTGATAATTTATGAATCGTGGTTCCTGAAAGTGTTGAGGGTTTGAACCTTATATGAGGGAGTTGAAGTTTCCTTCCAATAGTAGCTGGTAAGTAAGATTAGGGGGTTGGAGCTCCCTTCTAGTAGGAGTTAGAGAATGAGAGAAGGTTGCAGCCTTATGCAAGTGGGTTCCTGCGTACTGATATGAGTCTGCGCTAATACAAGATTGTAAAATATTTTCTTTATATTAAAAAGAAGACATAGACGACAAAAGCATATGGTTTTTTCCTGCATTGGGTTTCCACCTTAAATCTTGGTGTTCATGTGTGTTTCTTATGTGTGATGGTTTATTTCGTTCTTACTACACATGGGTATAGTCTATTTAATTTTTAATGATGTACTGATGCACTGGATCGAAATAAAAAGAAGATGAATTAACTAAAAACTAAGTATTGGATATACACTAGTTGTCTTAAAAACAGTCGCATACACACGTGGGTTCCCTTCTGTAAATTAACGTATAGAAATTGAAAAATTTAATGAGTTGAAAACACTGATTCAGCCCGCCCCCTCTCAATATTTTTCCCAACAATATTTTCGTAAAATATTTATTTAAAATATAAAAGTTGGGCAAATTAAAAGCATTGTTTTGTAACCAAACAATTGACCAAAATGCCCATCCAAACTTCATTAAAGTCACATCTAGTTACCAATAGTAGCATGTAAATATGTGCCAAAGAGAGTGCATTCACGTGAGTGCAAGAATCAAACTATATGCAAGATGCAGTGAAAGCTTTGAGTGCAAAAATATTAATTAGCCATGCATGTAGGATAAAGTCTTGTGGCAAACAAAAAATGATCCAACATTAGTTTTGAATGATGTTTCCCTTATACATTCAAAGGATAGTTCTAATTATCGATACTCATGATGATGATCCTCGTGCATGCTTTAAATTGTAGTGTATGATCACTTGTAGAAAAACGGTCTATTACCAACATAGTTCAACAATTTCTTACTTCGCAAATGATAAAAATGGATGGAACAGATAAGAAAGCAGGCTCCCTTGAATGTTGGATGTTTAATGAAAAGGGGGTCCACAATTGGTTGTTTAGCTAAAACAATTTTTTTATGACGTGGGTGCACAGGTGAATAGCGGGGAACATATTGAATAATACACCCCCTTCTACTAACCATTTAGGGAATTATGAATCCCATGTGATAATTTTGAATGTCTATTGTAATAATTTTGTGTTGTCAAACTCATGGATTATGAGCAAGGATACTTGTAATGGGTATATAATTTATTGTGTTCCTTTGCGCAATACTTTTGGTTCAAATGATGTTGAGTTAATCATTCATTATGCAAAAATATCAGACATTTTTCCAACAAACAAATATTCTTGTGATTTTGAAATGCTTGCTGACATGTTTAGATTATTTGAATATAATTGTGAGATTTGGCAATTCATAGAGAGGAAAGTTGAAGGCCTTCGACTCAAAGTTTATACTTGGAATGATTTTTGTTGTTGGGTGAAGGATCAATGCAATTTTTGATAGAGATTAGGTAGCCATATCTGCATCCTTGATTGGGTTTGTTTTCAAAAAGGTTTGTGCTATGGAAAAATGGAAGTTGTTTTTTTGGACTTTGGTCATTCCCACATTACTTATGGGCCATTTGATAGGATTAATAGATGATTAGTTCAAAATCATATTACTTGGAATATGGATGGAATTTCAACCACATTTGCAGCTAGAAGGTGTATTCATCTCCAAAATTGTTAAATTTCGAGGGGATCAATATATGGACAAATTTCGTGGCAGTTTTCACACAACAAATTTCAGGTGTGCTTTTTGAGAAATTGGAGTCAACTTTTGAAAATCCAAAACATGGGTTTTTTTTGTAGAGAAATACCAATTAGATAACGCATGGGGATTTATGAATTTTTTTGAGTGGATAAGGACATATTGTTGGTTTTCTGAAGAGTACACACTCATATTTCGTGAATGAACAATCTTCCCGAATTTTATGTTTTTACACTTAGAATCGTTGGTGTAAATAAAAATGAGAATGATGAGTAACATGTTCATGTAGTTCTTAACCTTGTTGATTTAGCTAGGAGTGAACACTCATCGAATCTGGAATGTGAATTCATATGGTGACAATGATTCAAGTATGGGGAACGATGATAAGCCATCACAATGGTGAGCTTCCTAAAGTATTGTTTCATATCGTGTTTACAGAGTGAAACAAGATAAGAGCAAGCGTCATTTTTATATAAGACATGTAGGTGGAGGGGTTTACAAAGGATGGACCATTAGTGGATGTATTTCACATATGGACATCGAGAAGAGTGAAAAATTGAATATTTGAGAGAAAACACATTGCCATAATGCAAAACAAGATAAATATGTTGCTTCTTTTTGGTCTTTCTACAATGCTTTTAGCTCATTTTTTGAAGTGAGAACATGAATAGATTATTATTTTATTATTATTATTATTATTATTATTATTATTTATTTTTTTTTCAGTTTGTTAGGCATAACACCTTTGACTGAGTGACTAGGTTATGTAACAAAGAAGCTAGCATTTTTCACTAGTACATAGTTGGAGACCTTCTAAATGCTACATTTGAAAATGCGACTCAAATTATCATCTCATTATATGCTCTTGATAATGGAATGATTCACATTGTGCAACAATATTTACTTGTTTCTATCTTGTCAAACATGTTCCTTGTGCTTGGATGTTCCTTTTTCATGGATGGTGTTATTCATCATAAGAAATAATAGGTATTTAATAAGGTTGTTACTATTGTCAACTCATAATTATTTTTTATGGATGTTATGGTCCTACTTTTCCCAAGTGTGCTAAACTTTACACAAAAAATTCCATGTTGGATAATCAAAATTATCCCTTTCAAATTTTGCAGTTGTGTAATGCTTATATATTATGTATTCTACATTGTCTTTTAGCTGAAGAGTCACATAAATCTTTATGACCTCGTAGATCAAACTCAAGGATACCCAAGAAGTGATTTTATTTCAGAATAATTCAAGGAGATCAGATTAATAGGAATATATTCAAAGTATATCAAGGCTCTTGTCCAAGAATAAATTTACTGATTATTTAAGGCTTGTTGAACGTAGACATGTCGATTCTATTTATAGGGGCTCTTTATATGGTTTCCATTGTAATAAGTTTTTGCTTGGAAGCTCAGTGACCTTTTTAATAAATATTTGGAATCTTCCTTCCATCACAATATGAAGACATGGATTTAGAACTAAGTTATTTCAGATCTCTTAAATCTTTGTGTTGAGTTCACAGTGCAAGTTTCAATTAAAATCAAGTGCACAATTAATGTGGAGACTGTGGCACAGTATGACATTATCCCAAATTATTTATTTAGTGCTTTATTAGGTTTAATTATTTGATAATGTCTCCAACTGAGGTAAGATGGTTTTTCAACACCGTAATAATTTTGAAAGAATGTAAAGAGACATTTTATTATATATGATATAGTAAAAGAAGAGACACCAAATTAAAGGTTACAACAGAATCAAAAGATATAAGATTGGACAAAGGTGCACAAAGGTAAATGCTCCTTCATTAGAAAAGAAAGTGTTATCTATGATTTTGTAAGCATGAAGGTGGAAAAGCTAAAGGTTTCACATAAGAAGGGGAAGGGAGCAAGTGAAATTTAAATGCCAAGGTAAATGGGATCTATGGAAGAGTATTAGCAAGCATAAATTATTTTCATATCCAAGGGCATGAATACAATATTCAAAGGTCACTTGGAGAATAAGTAGAAAAATTTCCATGTTTTCTAGGCAGTTAATTTTTTTTTTTGGAAAGAAATATCATCAGCTCCAAATTTTAGGGTAGAGGATCAATAATCAAAGGATCTGATCCAATTTTAAAGGAAGAAAATAAATAGTCAAATGATCAACTATAGTTTTGAAGGAGGAATATCAACATCAATAAATTAATTTCCATATTTTGAGGGAGAGTATTTTCAAAGAGGTTCAAGTTTCTTGTCACAAATTAGATATTTTTTTAGTTTTAGTTAATTGATATGATTTGATCCTTGAAATCTTGTAACGACTTCAATATTGTAATGCTCTATTTATTTTTTGATTTGAAAGGAAGAAGGGTTTGCTTTTGGGCCCATAAAGATTTGTATTTTTTGCAAAGCATGATATTTTTCAGAGTTCAATAAAAGGTTTACGGCTTTAGCTTTTGACATAGTTTGTTTCATATGTAAGCAATTTCTAGTTTTCCATTTTCTCTTCCATCATATTTTTGAAATTGTGTCAATTTTTAGGAAAGGGTAGGTTGAGAATCAACCTCCTCGACATTCCATTGCAAGGTTATGTTCAATAATTGGTGGATCAAGTAAACAAAATTTCAACTTTGATATCCTCTACATCATTAGATTATTGTTATTGCATAGGGGTGATTTTAGGGGCGAATGTTGGCCCTTTGGCGAAATTAAGGGGTTTTAAATTTTTAGTGGGCGAATATTTTGTATCATAGTACATTTT
>APFE031070939.1:0-42264 GCA_000404065.3 Pinus taeda
GAAGACCTAAGGCTAATGTATCACCTGCCGCAAGAAGAGAAGAAATATAATGCTGCATTTTTGGAGAAATTTCGAGCAGAGAACAAGACCAAGTCTGAACCAATTCGAGGCTGGAGACAGAATCCAGCAAAACACAAGCATGAAACCTCGGGTAAGTACTCAGTTGACTCCCTGTGTTCTCCTTACTGTTATGCTGAAATTATGATGTGTAGGCTATGGGGATTGCATGACTCTGCTAATTTCACCATAGAAATGGTTCCCCTAATAGAGGAGCATGTAGTGGAGAAATTATGGATTGGGCGGTCATATTATCCGACAAGTTAGCCAAAGCCATCCTCGATTTCAGGTCCGATTATCGTGTCACAGAGAGGGTTATTCCGCCATTTTATTATAGTGCCTATGTTATGGATGTGTTGTGTTTTAATTCTGAGTTTCCTGTGCTGGGATGGAGGTGGACATCGCAAGACCCCACACCCATTCACATATATTATCAAAAATTATGGAAGACTGGTTATAAGCACCACCTGTACCAAATCTGCAACGGTTTTATGTTGCCAATTCAATATTCCATTTTTAATAAGCCTGCCCCGAAAATTTCTGAGCAAGCAGGGGTAGATTTGATTGCAGTAGCAAGTTGGTTTGGGGAGGAGAAATTCACCTATATTAGAGTTTTTGGCAGTCAGGCTAGGCCACATGTGCTACCACTTTACATCCCCGATAAGCTACTTGCCTGGGAGGTAGCTTATCAAATCAGTGCTGAATGGGTTACCCAGACCCTGAAAAGAGCTAAAAAACATGTTTGGCCTTCTTTTCCATTATGAATTGGAGTGTATACCCTGCATGATATCAAGCATGTAGAGAAGGAAGCCGGGAAAATGAATTTTCTCACTCTGGCTACTCTGCCAAGAAGGCAGTATGATCCAAGGAAGATCACTTACAATGCGCTAGACCAGGCCAAATTGGCCAAGGTCGAGCACAAAGAAGATAAATTCAAAGATTTGCTCGCATCGGCCGAATCGCTGTATCAAGTCAAGTCGCTTGCCAGGAATGTGTATAATGATGAAGGGCTAGTCGAATTTAACAGGATTAGAGAACAGAGGTTGCAAACTCTACCTCTAGACCTGTTAGCGACTGTTCCGACAACAACCAGGTCAAGCGAGTCTGAGCAGCGAGATAATACACCACCTCCTACTACATCAAAACAACAGGAGGAAGCGCATAGCCAGAGGCAGGAGGTGACCCAGGAAAATGTGCAGCGACAAGAAGAAACCCAAGCGAAGACCCAAGAAGAGAGCAACTCTAAGAATAATAATGATACATTAGTTGATCCGAATTTGTTCGAACAATGGAAGCAATTCAGTACAATTATTGATAACCTAGAGTGCTCGAAAGATGATGAGGTTTCTAAAGAAGGTGATACACAGGAAGCGACATCGAAACCGGTTTCGGGTGAAACCAGTGGCCTACCCAAACAAAAGAACCAGAGATAATTCCTAAAGATCCAACGGGAGAGATCGTTTTGCAAATTGAAGAGATCCCCCCTTTAGATGTATTTTATAGCCCTAAGCATAAAGCTGTTGTAAAGCGACAGAGGAAAAGGAGAAGACCTGATCAACCTTCCCCATTTCCTGAATTAACAGTAACGGGCAATGTTGTATGGAAAGAGGAATTCGACCCCTCCGATGACTTAACCAAGCTATCGCAATTTGCTGGAGCATATTCAGCGACAACCATTGATAAAGCATCGGAGGTAAGCAGTTTATTAAAGACCAAGGACCAAGACATCTCTTCACTACAGGCGAGACTATAAGAACTTCAGCAGAGGGCAGAGCAGGCAGTGAAAGAATTGCTAGTGCAGCAACAGAACAATAATCAGCTGACAAAGCAATTGCAAGAGCAAAAGCAGAGAATTGATGAAGGCGCAATCCAAAGGCAAAAGGAGCTATCGGCGGCAGTGGAGCAGTTAATAATATCAACTGAGGGAACAATGAAAGTAAAAGATGATCAAATCGCTCAATTGACCACTCAAATTGAGCAAATGAAAAAGCTCCCTCAGATAGATGAGTTCAAAGCAGAAGCGCTCCAGCTAAATAAGGCATTGATTAATCAGGTTAAGCTACTATGTCAACACATTACACAAGCAGAACCATTGTGCGAATTGGCAGCATCTATAAGCAAAAAGGTAGAAAAAGCAAGAACCGACTTGGATCAGGCCGAAGAAACACTAACAAACTTTATAGAATGGCAGGATTCGATATAGGCCAGGCAGCTAATCTACCGAGAATTCTGGAATCACACAAAGAGATATTATTCACAGAATGGCAATCGCAACTAAGGAAAGCAGAAAGAGCAACTTCCAGATGCAGGACAATCAGTGGAAATTTGGTTGAATTAGTAAATAATACACTATATTTATCTAACATAATTTCCCAATGCACTCTAGGTCAATTAACAACAACAAATATATTGGAGCACTCATGCTATCCGGAGCTGGAGAAAAACGCAAGATTGATCATTGGAATCAATAGTCTGACGTGGGATGCTTATTGGTTCTTCTTAGTCAATCCATACAGCCAAAGAGCCGCCTTGAAGTGCCTAACCGATGCTGTCGGGTATATTATACCCGACATTCAGGATGCCACCTTCGCCGCCCAATTCAGTTTACGCCTCAACAAACTGCCAGAAGTAGAACCAATGCTTGCAATAAGCCAGCTAAGGTTTAAGGGCAGACAACCTGAAGCGTGACTCACTTCGCCGACTGCCAGATCGCCCCTAAGAAATAGACCGCATTTACTAATACCAATTTAGTAGGATTTTGTTTCATAGATCTTTTTAGTTTAGTAGTATTTATAGACCCTTTCATGCATTTAGAAAGGGTCGTAAAAGTTTTGTATATGACTTAAACCCTGAAGTTACACTATTGTACTTCAGGGATATTCTTTTATGAAACTTGACCAATTATTTTGAATTTGATGATTAAGGCTTTTATGCAAATGTGCACTATTGTCGTTGTTTGAAAGCATTTCTGTGTTGAAGAAGGAATTTTGAATAGTGATTGATATTTCGGATTGATCTACAACTTACATGGTACTATTATCTGCGTCTGTATTCATTTTTATTATATGAATTGTTGTTTAAATTGCTCTTGCTATTATCGCTTATATATATGTGTGTTTTTCACAGCATTCCTTATGCATTCCACTATTGGTTGTTTATTGCATGCTTCCCTTTCAATCGTATATATGTATCGATGATATAACCAGTGAATACAGTAATTTGTATTTATCGCTTCATTTTGACTATTCATGTGAAGCAATCTTTGAATGATTGAACATCTCTTATTTATTTTACAGAGTCATCTATATGCCTATTAGATAGATAAATATTATTTAATGTTGTATTCCGAATGAATAAGTTGTTCCTGGGATTAGTATTAGTTTCCCTATTTTCGTCAATAGAATAAGCTAGTCGCCTATCACTTAAGCAATCTATTCATCACCCATCCATCCCTTTTATTTCATTATCGGGAAACTGGTCCCGTTATCTCCAATCGGAGCCACCATTCCAAACGGAAAAGGAGCTGTACCAAGGTTCGGACCGGGTGGTTATCCCCCAATGTTGTGGCAGCGATTTCCGAGGCCTCAACAAGACCAGGGACTGCTATAAATAGGAAGGAACCCAGAAATGCTATTTTTAGCAATTTTTCCTCTCACCCAAGGTGGTCAAAATGCTCATTGGCCAAACTTCTATTTTTAGAAGTGCTATTTTTTGGAGTTCTATTTTTGGCACATTCTAAATTTAGCATTTCTTGTTGCACATTTTTCAACACTCCCTCTCAACAAGAAAGGCTTCCTCTCGAACCTGATCCTGTAACTCTGGAATGTTTTGCATGCAACACATCTACCCAGTCCAATTGTTCCTTAAACTCTCAGAACAAAAACACTCCCAACTAACCTCTCTGTTGGGCTAGAAACATACTCAGATGCTGAAGCTCTACCTGCTACTGATAAGTGCTCCCTCTCTGACATCTACGCTACTGCAACATCTCCATGCATCTCGCACCATTGCACACCTCTCTGTGCCACCTAGCACTGTGCAACACACTTGTGCTTCTCGCACTGTTGCAGTCTAGATGCTATGCGCTGTCCTGGGATTCCTTGCACTCTAGCTCTCTTTGCCACTCCATCGGCATCTGTCTCTACTCAATCAGTCGGTTCTTGCTACTCCACATTGGGGCTTCTGTAGCAAGATCTCATCCAAGAGGTTGGGTACCTCAAGGATCCTGGCCCTCCTCCTTGGGACAATCACTCTTCATCGCCCCACCTCCTACCCGGAGGTATGGCTGCATGTGATCCCTCTGCCCACCTGGCTCGAAGTTTCCTCCTACTAGAGGTCTTTGCATGAGTAGATGTCTCTACTCAATCTCCTCTCAGCTTCCCCTGTTGTGGCTGCTCCACAACCTCCTAAAGCTGCTACATCAATCGTGGCTCCTCCACAATCATTTGAGACTTCTTCTAGCACTGCATGTTGAGAGGTAACATACCCTCCCTCTCAACAACCAAGTCTCGATCAGTTTCCTTGTTGCTTAAGTATTTGCATGCATCTTGAACCTCAAGAGCATACAGGTTCTTGACCCGTGAACAAATCTGCTTCACGTTTCTAGTGATGATGTGTCTAAGGAAAACCTTCCCCTTACTGAAGACTACATCATAGCCTCTGTCTTCCAACATTGCAATTGACACCAAGTTTCTCTTCAGTCCTAGTACATACTTGACATCGGTTAAGGAAAGGCAAGCTCCATGCTCCCTCTGAAAAATAATTGTGCCTTCACCTGAGACACTATACTTCTCATCATTACCCATCGCTATGAGTATCTGGAAATTTTTCTCCTCCAAAGTACTCAATAAACTCTTGTCACCAGTCATGTGGAAAGAAGCTCCACTATCAAGAAACCAACCACTTCCCACCATGGATGAAACCATGCATGCAAAGAGTGTGAAATCCAACTCAAATTGTGAAGCAAGTGCCTCACCTTCAAATCCTTCCCCAGATCCCTTCTTGGATTTCCTCTGTGGACAATTTGCAGCATAATGGCCCACCTCATGACAACGAAAGCATCGCACTTTCGATTTGTCAACCTTCTTCCCACCATTGGAAGAACTGGATTCAGAAAGAGAAAACTTCTCCTTCCCCTTCTTTGCCTTACTCACTAAGGCACAACTTTCCTCATCCTCCAAGGATGAAGAATCATCTCTGGTGCTCCATCTGATCTCCTCCTACATCAAATCCAACCATAGTCGTTCCCAATCTAGCAGTTTCTCCCTTCCATTAACTGAGTCCTGGTAGCTTTGCCAACTCTTAGGAAGGCCAAGGAGTGCTAGACTCACCATATAATCATCAGTTGTCATGACCCCTACACTTGCAAGCTCATCCTTGCATGTGATGAGCTTGGTCAGATACATAGAGATCGTCTCATCCTTTTCACACTTGATCTTTTGAAGTTTTCCCTTCAATGCCAGCTTCCTCTGATCACTGCTATTCTAATATAAATCTTTCAATGTTTTCCACATTGCAAACAGAGTCTCCTTCCCATGGAGGCTCGAGACAATGTGATCTTGCACTCCCTCCAAGAGAATTCTCCTAGCTCTAGCCACACACTTCTTCCATTCTGCCAGTTGAGTAGCATTTGTAAGCTTAGGGACTTCTTGATCAATGAAGTCCTTAAGGTTGTTATCTTCCAATACTGCCTCCATGTGATCCTTCCAAGCTATATAGTTTGAGCTGCCATCAAGGGCATACTCAAGCCTCAAACCATAGAATGCCATCAGTGAAATAGATGTGATAAGAACTTGAGATCTATATCCCAAATAATAAACTTCGACTTCCTTCTTCTATATTGTTCTTCCTTGATCACTTATGCTCTGATACCATGTAGAATTTTGTAGAATTTTTCTACAAATAAGCTAGCTTTGATACCATGTAGAACTTTTTCTAAAAATCATCTAGCTCTGATACCATGTCGAATTTTCTCTACAAATTAGCTAGCCCATTGATATCATGTGGAAATTTCACCTGCAAATCAAACTGATATATGCAATGTACTAAAGCATAATACTAGATCTACATCTACCATAAACTTTGCGGAAGCTTAATTGAACATGAGCAACATCAAGCATGAACACATATAACTGTTAAGAAGGAATCAATCACACATAACATAGAATATATCACTGGGGAGAGCACCAACATAAAACCTAAACACTATATTATCAATCAAGTGGAAATCCTCAACAACATACAAAAAGAATCAGCTCAAAAGCTATCCTGCTCCCTCTGTACTCTGATGATGAAAATCATGGACTACCTGGGCCTCAATATATAGGCTGTAAATTGGCCGAATCATACCTGCTGTCACCTCAGGTCCAACTACGTTGTCATAGAATAAAATAGATTCCTTCCTCATGCAAGGAATACTTACTAGAAATATCCTAGCATCTGATAGTACATTGTTCCTCATCTGATCTCAACTGGGTCTTTGTCTGAACTGCCATGCATTAGTTATTCATGAGAGAATACTCAGTTATATGAAAATAATAGTTGTCACATGCATGCAAGCATCAAAAAACTATATCTCATTAATTTAACGACTTGTTAAATTAATCTAACTAGACTTGACTAAGTTAAACTAAGTCAACTAATCCTCTCAATATAGAACTGAACCTTGTCTCCTTTAATCAAGGGATAAATTCCTAAATCAAGAGAGAAAACAATTGCATTATCTCACAAAGACTTCAAGTTTAATTTTCCATTACTAATTAACTCATGGAGATTAATTAATTAATATTTTAAACTGTTGTTAAGACCAAATTCGTTTTTACTTCCTATAGATAGACTAGGAACTGCTATAAATAGGAAGGGACCCAGAAATGCTATTTTTAGAAGATTCTATTTTTAGCAGTTTCACCTCTCACCCAAGGTGGCCAAAATGCTCATTGGCCAAACTGTTGTTTTTAGAAGTGCTATTTTTAAGAGTTCTATTTTTTATCACATTCTAAATTTAGCATTTCTTGTTGCACATTTTTCAACAGTTTTACATGGATGATACAATTAGAGATGGTGGGTTCATGGATACACCTGATGGGACAGATAATGACCGTGGATTTCATTCTAGTTTTGGTTCAGAGAGATAGCATCAACATCGCTGTCACCATCCATATAGGAGGAGTGAAAAGAAGTATTTTCCATATGAGTTCAAGAAAGAAAATCATCCTACATTTAATGGAGAAATGAAGAAGTCATAGGATGCAAAAGATTGGCTACTTGGGATGAATAAATTATTTAGGCTATGTGACTACTCAAAGAATATGAAAGTTAGGATAGATACATTCAATCTTAAAGGAAAAGCAAACATTTCATGGGAATGCATAAAGAATTTCATAGGTATTCAGGAAGAGGAGTTGACTTGGAGTGAGTTCGAGAGAATTTTCAGGAAGAAGTATCTATTTTCGAGATACTATAATGACAAGGCAAAGGCATTCTATGAGTTGAATATGGGATCTATCACCGATGAGGAGTATACTAGTAGGTTCTTGAATTTGTTGAGGTATGTGCCTTATCTTAAGGAGGAGAAAGTAAAGATTCATATATTCATCAGTGTGTCAATGGTAGCATTCAAGGACAAGATTGAGTTTGATGAACCTAGATCGTTGGAGGAAGCCATCAGAAAGTTGAAGCATTATTATAAGTGATCTAAGCACAAGTCTAATTCTAATCGAGATTTGAATGGAAATGGTAAGAACAATGGAAAGTGGATTAAGAAGAGATTAAAGCCATACGATATGTTGCACAAGAAGTTCAATATAGTTAACACATGACAAAGATTTCAATTTGAGGAGCAGAACAAAGGTGATGGTAGGAAAGATTTATAATTCTAGACTTGTGGCAAGGATCATCACAAGAGAGATTATCCACAACATCAGGGTGGGTGAACATAAATTTACAGTGCTCAAGAAGTAAAGATAGTTGGGGATGTTGGACAAATTATTCCTCAAATTTATGCAGCCTTGGATAACAAGCAGGCTTATCCTTAGGCATTTATTATTTAGATGGAATGTGAGCTTTGAATCAAGTTGTTTCTATTTTGATTGGCCATGGATCTAACTATAGTTATATCAGTACTAACCTGGTGGATAAGTGTGGTTTGAATAAAGAAGTGCATGTAGAATCTTGGTTAGTGAAGTTGGCTACAGGCACTAATAATAGAGTTCATCATTGGGTAAGATCTTATGCATTCAAGTTAAATGGTATGTCTACATCAGCACATATAAATGTGCTTCGATTAGGATCATACAATATTCTATTGGGTATGGATTTATTTTAGCATTCATAGGACTAAGGTGGAATAATATGATAAGGATATTGAGTGTTTGGATGACAATGGAGAATAGAGAATCTTGCTAGTAAGAAGAAGGATACATCAGTTAGAGTGGTTATACCCATGCATGAAAAGAATAGTCACAGGAAAATGATGTGTCTTGTTTGCAATGCTTATTTCTAGTGACAAAGGTAAGGATGTTGAGGATGTGGAGGTCTTTAAGAGGTACCCGGTTTTGCAACAGTGTCAAGATGTATTCCTAGCAGAGATCTTAGAGTTACTTCCTCACAGGGAAGTTTACTTTTCTATTGAGTTGGTACCAGGAGCATCACCAACATCGAAAGAACATTACAGGATGAGCACTCTAGAGTTAGTGGAACTAAAGTTTCATTTGAAGGAAATGCTTGATAAATGCTACATTAGGGAAAGTGTGTGACCTTGGGTGCACCAGTATTGTTTGTGAAGAAGAAGGATGGTACTCTTAGGTTATGCATTGATTACAGGAAGTTGAACAAGGTGACTATTAAGAACATGTACCCTTTGTCATGGATTAACGACTTATTCAATCAGTTGAAGGGAGAAGCAGTGTTCTCGAAGATTTATTTGAGATCGGGATATCATCAGGTATGCATTAAATAAGAGGACATCTACAAGACTACTTTCTGGACCAGATATGGGCATTATGAGTTTGTAGTAGTTCCTTTTGGTTTGACTAATTCTCCAGCTACTTTTATGTGTTTGATGAATAATGTGTTTCATCCTTATCTAGATAAGTTTGTGATTGTATTCATTGATGACATATTGATATATTCTAAAAATGAGGATGTAGAAATTACAATGTAGATTTGCAAAACTCATGAAGTTTTAATCAAAATCACAAGACATAAACCTACTCTACTTCTCTGTGGACATTAATTCATAATCTAGAACATAAATTTTAGACATGCAATAAGAAATAACACACATGCAACAAGTATTTTTCCTAGGGAAAGCAAACTTCTAAAAACCCCAATGCTTGCATTAAATTAGTAGAATAGAGATGTATTACCACTGCTTTGCTCAACTAAGCACACCCTACAAGTGCATAACCTATATCTTTGCTCACTAAAAGGCTCTAACCCAGACTTAGACAAAAATTTTCTCTGCTTAAGCTCTTATTTCCTTACATTATTCCGTGAAAAATTAGGCCCCTATTATTTAGGAAATTCCTCAAATTGATTGTGTAATTACTTTAGGTTGATTCTCTAACTACATGCAACACCTGTACACTCAAGACTATTTTACAATCAATGTTACATTGCCTTGGAATCTCCATCCTAACTAGGTAACTTGAATTCACAACATGCACTAGGTTTTTTGGGTTGATTTATTAGTTAACTAGATAATCATTGAGTTGGACTGTAATCCCACTGCTTAATTGACCTTCCACTTGTTCCTCCAAAAGTTGGAACTAGTTTAATCGAAAACAACCTGCGATAACTGACCTTGATTGCTACCAATTAGGAATCACACATGCTGAACTGAAATCTAACTCCTCCAACTTGAACTAACTAAGTAAACTGGGTGAAACAAGCCATGTCACACAATTTAACATCTTCCAAGTTGTGTGCTAATGTGGAAATTTAAATTTTCTCAATTTAATCAAGGCAAAATGAAATTGAGAATTTCTTGTTGCATTTTTCAACACTCCCTCTTAGCAAGAAAGGGATTATCAACCACCCATATCCCACACCTATGGAACTCGAACTTCCCTCCTGATAAGGCCTTTGTCAAAATGTCAACATCTTTTTCCTCTGCCAGAATGTACTACAACAACATTATTCACCTTTAAAAATAGTCTTGTAAATGGTGATACCGGATATCTATATGCTTGGATCGATCATAAAAAATAGGATTCTCAGATAGCTTTATGCAACTCTAATTATCATAGTAGATCACAATTGGATCCATCATCTAAAAAAACAATTCAATAAGTATCTTTCTCATCCAGATCACCTCACATGTTGCTTGACTTGCAGCCGTGTATTGTTCTTTTGCCAAGATTAGCGCCATAACTATTTACTTCCTGTTGTACCAAGAAACGTTTGTGGACCCAACATTGAAAATTACAATTGATGTACTCTTTCAGTCTGATGGACTTCCCACCCAATCTAAATCTGTGAAGCCACACAACCCCATTCCCTTTTCCTATCTATACCATAGTCCAAACTTATTAGTTTCTCTGAGGTACCATAGAACATTCTTAGATGCCCTCCAAAATAATTTGGTTGGCCTAACCATTGCTTGGCTTAGCTGGTTGAATGCATAGCACATATCTAGTCATGTGTTCACATGATACATTAGTGAACCCACCAACTCCCAGTAAATAGTAGCATCCACTTACTCACCTTAAGTGGCGTCCTCTTTCCTCTAGTTGGTTGCTATAGGTGTCTCCATGGGTTTGCAACTATCCACGTGGAACCTTTGTAGTATCTCATTTTCATACTTCCCTTGAGAGAAAAACAATTCCCCATCACCTTGCCATACTTCCAACCCGAGGAAGTAGTGCATGAAACCCATATCCTTCATTTCAAACTCCCTTGCAAGGTCCTTCTTGCAATATCTAATCAGCTTCTCATCACCAGTTAAAATAAAATCATCAACATATAAGACAATAATGATAAATTTACCGTCGACCAAGATATGATAGATGTTTTCATCTACCTCACTTTTGGTGAAGCCCAAACTAGTGAGATAGCTACATGTACCAAGCACGGGGTGCTTGCTTGAGACCGTAAAATGCTTGCTTGAGTCTAAACACATGAGACTCCTGATCAAAAGTATCAAATCCTTTTGGTCCGATGTACACCTCCTCCTCAATAACTCCATTGAGGAATGTTGTTTTTACATCCATCTGGTGGATCTTCCACCTATCTGTGTAGCCAGAGCAAGAATTGATCTACTCAATGAGTACCTTGCTATAGAAGCAAGGGTCTCCTCATATTAATTCCCTTCAACTTAAGAGTACCTCTTGGCCAAAAATATGCTTTATAATTCACTATGCTTCCATCTACTGCTTGCTTCACTTTGAAAATACATCATGAACCCAACTATGATTTATCTTCTAGTCTTGGGACCAATTCCCAAACACTATTATTTATAATGGTTTTGTATTCCTCCATCATTGCATTAACCCATACAGGTTTCTCTACTGCTTCCTCAAAAGAGGATGGCTCAGTCTCTATAAGCTCTGTCATTAGAGAATTGTAGTCAATGTACTATCTGGTGACCTTTTCTGCCTACACTGATTTGAAGGAGCACCCACATTCTCTTTCACATCTTGCACAAGTGTCTTAACTTCCCTGATCATTTTTCTCCCTTCTATGGATGGTTATGATTAAGTAGTTGTCTACACTCTCTTCTCCTCAATTTGTGGCTACTCCACAACTACTTGAGGTTCCTCCTTTAGATACAAAAACTCCTCTTCTGGTGAGATTTGAAGCTCCCTCTGAAGAGAGCACCACATCACTTTATCCTCATCAAATTTTACATCCCTTCGCACAATTTTCATTCTGAGGCATGAAAAGTACACATGGTAGTTGTGGGGATTTTCTGTGTAACCCACAAATACCCACAATTTTGTTGTCGTCTCTAGCTTTTTCCTTGATTCTTTGGAGACATGGTAGTAAATGGAGGCTCCAAAAATCCTAAAGTGTGACACATCCGAATTTCTCCCCAAGAAAGCCTCCTTCGGTGTAATCATGCCCATAATCCGATGAGGATTCTAGTTCTACAAATAGATTGTTGTGTTTCACACCTCAAACCACAAGTGCAGAGGTATGCCTTGGTCATGTAACATCTCCCTCAGTTCTCCCACAATTCTACAGCTCTTTCTCTCAACCACTCCATTCTACTATGGGTTGTGGGATTTTGTCAACTCTCATCAAATTATACCTTCTTTTGCACAAAAAATTTTAATTCATTCGACACATACACACCTCCATTATCACTCTGGAGAGCCTTCACCTTCTTGTCGGTTTCTTTCTCAACCAGTGCCTTGAATTCTACGAATTTGGAGAATGTCTTCCACATGAAGAATATCCAACACTTCTGTGAGAAGTCATTAATAAAAAATACAAAACATTTGTGCCTAGAAGTGGAGGTTGTCGAGAAAGGTCCATAGACATTAGAGTGTATCATTTCAAGGACTGTATGTGCTTTTTCATCCCAATCATGGAATGTGGATTTTATTTACTTCCCCCAAGTACATCCTTTGTATAGATCCTACTGCTCAAGTGCTCCTTTGGGGAGGTTTTTGGTTATTTGTTGCATGATCTTCAAGGTGCTATAATAAAAATGGCCAAGTATTATGTGCCAAAGTTCACCGAAATTACGTCTTTTCACCTTCTCCACCTTTGTGCTTAATGCAGAACAATCTTCCACATATAGCTTATATAGGGTCTTTACATGAACCTAGATCTTCTTTACCTATCCCATGGCTATGTGTCTTAGGAATGCTTTTCATTTGTTGAAGATCACATCATAACCATGGTCTTCCAAAACTACAATAGAGACGAGATTTTTCTTTAGGCCCAAAATGAACATGACATCCTTGATCCGAAGGGGGGAGTCTGACTCCCTATGAAAGGTGATTGTATCAATCCCAATCACAATATACCTCCCCTCATCCCCCATATCGATGTGAATCTACAAAATTTTCTCTTCCAGGTCACTAAAAAAATATCTACACCCTGTCATGTGGAACGATGTACCTAAGTTCAAGTACCAAAAGCTCCCCATCATTGTGTTGGTCATGCATGCAATGAGGGTAAAGTCAAGCTCAAACTATGAATCCAAGGCTTCACCTACTACCCCTCCTAAGGTCTTATTGCTTGCCTTCTTGTGTGAACACTTTGTGGTATAGTGCCTGAATTGATGACAGTGGAAGAATTTAATTTTGGACAAATCTTTCTTCTTGCCCCCTTGGTTGGATTCTGGTTTGGAATGAGATTTGTTCCCTTTTCCCTTCTTTGTGTTTTCCATCCAAAGAAATGTTTTCTTCATCCTCACCCTTGGATGAAGTCCCACCTTTGGTATCCTGCCTTATTTCCTCTTGTACAAAATTGGACCATAAGAATTCCTAATTCAGAAGTTTCTCCCTCCTATTCACCAAATCTTGATAGTTATGCCATCTCTTGGGAAGGCATAGAAGTTCTAGGCTTATGAAGTCTTCTTTAGGTACATTAACATCGACCTCACCAATTTCATCATGATATTGTGTGAACTTTCTCAAATACTGTGAAATAGTGTCATTCTTATACATCATGATACTTCAAATTTTATCCTTGAGCACCAGCTTCCTGTGGTCACTATTATTCTCGAACAATTCTATCATTTCTTTCCACAACATGAATAGAGTTTAATTTCCATGTATATTTGAGACAGTGTGATCCCATACTCCCTCTAATATTATTCTCCTCACCTTGGCTACATCTTTCTTCCACTAATCAAGGTTTTGGGCATCAAATGCATGTGGTTTTGCAACATACGACTTGATGTATTCTAGCAATCCATTGTCATCCAATACTGCCTCCATGTGATCCTTCGATGTAAAAAAATTAGAGGTGCCTTCCAAGGCATACTCTAGCCTTAGTACATTGAAGGCCATCTTCTCAGCTCTAAAGAAATCCTACTGCACTGAGCTCCAAAATCGAACCTCCTGAGAAACAACTTTGAATTCCTGCTATAATGTGAATATGGATCTCATACCATGTAGAAATTACAATGTATATTTGCAACTACTCATGAAGTTTTAATCAAAATCACGACATAAACCTACTTTACTACTCTACATACATTAATTCACAATCTAGAACAAAAATTTTAGACATGCAATAAGAAATAACACATATGCAATAAGTATTTTTCCTAAGGAAAGAAAACTACTAAAAAACCCAATGCCTTCTTTCATTACATTTTCTTTTCTCAACTGAGCACACCCTGCAAGTGCATAACCCATTTCCATACTCACTGAAAGGCTCTGACCCAAAATTAGTCAAATTTTTCCTCTACTTGAGATCTTATTTCTGTGCATCATTCCTCGAGAAATTAGGCCCCTATTCTTTAGGAAAATCCTCAAATTGATTGCACAATTCCTTTAGGTTTATCCTTTGACTGCATAAAACACCTGTACACTCAAAACTAGTCTTCAACTGATGTTACACTACCTTGGAATATCAACCTCAACTGGATAACTTGAATTCCCTACATGCACTAGCTAATTTGGGCTAATCGATCAGTTAACTGGATGATCACTGAGTTTGACTGAAGTCCCACTACTTAACTAACCTTCCACTAGTTCCTCCAAAAGTGAGAACTAGTTTAACTGAAAACAACTTGAGATAACTAACCTTGTTGTTACAAAAGATCGCACATGCTAAACTGAAATCTAACTCCTCCAACTCAAATTTATGGAGTAAAATGGGTGACAGAATCCATGTCACACAATTTAACATCTATCCAAGTTGTCTGTTGATGTGGAAATTCAAATTTTCTCAAGTTAATCAAGGAAAAATCAAATTGAGAATTTCTTACTGCATTTTTCGATAAAGGAAGAGCATGTCAAACATCTAGCGACATTGTTGAGGTTTCTAAGAGAACATCAATTGTATTCCAAGCTTAGTAGATGTAATTTCTTTTAGAGAGAGGTTCATTACTTGGGGCATGTGGTTTCCAAGGAGGGTATAGTAGTGGATCCAGAAAAGATCAGAGATATTATGGAATGGGAAGCTCCTAGGAATGTGGATGAGGTCAGATCATTCATGGGGTTAGCAAGTTATTACAAGCAGATCATCAGGAATTTCTCATGGATTTCCTATCATATCACATCCTTGTAGTAAAAAGGAAATAAATTTGAATGGACAGAGGAATGCACAGCTAGTTTTGAGCTGCTGAAGTAGTTCTTACAAATGCTCCAATTCTAAAGATTGAAAATCCATATGAAGAGTTTGTGGTACGTACATATGCTTGCAAGGGAGCAATTGGTGGCATTCTAATGCAAGAGGGATAGGTAGTATGATATCAGTCAAGGAAACTAAATGAGCACAAGCATAATTATGTGACACATGATCTTGAGTTTGTGATGATCATCTATGCATTGAAGATGTGGAGACATTATCTTCTTGGCAGGAGGTTCATCTTGATGAGTGATCATAGTGGGATGAGGTACTCATTTGATCAACCTAATATAAATTTTAGTCAAGATAGGTGGTTGGCTATGATTAGTGAATTTGACTTCGAGTTAAGGTACATTAAGGATAAAGAGAACAAGGTTTCAGATGCTCTTAGGAGAAGAGTGCAAGTAAATCACATAGCAGCTATGATTTCATATGGAATAGATTTACAAGATCAGATCTTGCCGGAAGGAAAATAGGATGACAGGTACCATCATCTGAAGCATAGGTTATAACAGTGGGGTTTAGGTGAATAGGATGTGGAATATCATCCCATGGAAAATGGTTGGGTCGGATTTAGGGACAAGATCTATGTGTTAGACAATAGTGAGATCAGGAAGCTTATCTTGTGGGAATTTAATGTTAAGTCGTATTCAAGTCACCAAGGATATAAAAAGGCATTGACAATGGCTAAGAAGTTCTACCATTTTTTGAACTTGAAGAAGTAGGTGGCATATTTTGTTGCGAGATGTTTGAATATTCAACAGGTAAAAGCCAAGTGTAAGCATCCAAGTGGTGTATTGCAACCAATTCTAATTCCATAGTGTAAATGGGAGGTCATTTATGGACTTCATTACAGGTTTTCTGAGGACATCTATATAGTATGGTTCTATTATGGTTGTGGTGTACATGTTGACTAAGTTAGTGCACTTCATTCTAGTGAAGTCTACGAATTCATCTAGTGAGGTAGATCAAGTATTCATTAGTGAGATAGTGCGGTCACATGGTATTCCTAGGAATATTGTGTCAGATAGAGATGTCAAGTTCACTTCTAGGTTCTAAAAAAAGTCATTTATAGATTTGGCTACATATTTGGCCTTTAGTACATCTTATCATCCACAAAAAGATGTACAGATGGAGAGGGTCAACAGGATTCTTGAGGACGTGTTGAGAATATATGTTATGCAACAACAACGGAAGTGTGAGGAGTATATTCCACTGGTGGATTTTGTGTACAATGGGTATCATGATTTTTTTAGGATGAGTCTATTTGATGCATTGTATGGGCAGAGTTGTAGTACTCCTATTATTTGGAGTGACCCAATGAATAGGGTATTGATTAGACCAGACATGTTGGCAGAGATAGAATAGGAAATACAAGTTATTAAGAATAATCTAAAGGTAGCACAAGAAAAGAAGAAGAGTTATGCAAATCGACACATGGTGTTTACGGAGTTTCAGGTTGGGGAACATGTGTACTTGTGCATCAATCCCAAGAAGAGATCCTTGAGGATTAGGTAATGTGCCAAGTTGGCACCTCGGTATTGTAGGCCTTTCAATATTCTTGAGAGGATTGGACCGGTGGCTGACCAACTTGCACTGCCTCTAACACTGAAAATCCATGATGTTTTCCATGTGTCATTGCTTCAAAAGTATGTGAAATATGTTGATAATGTGATTGAACGATCTGTAACGTAGGTGGAACCTGAAGGATAATTCCAACTGGAAGCTTAGTTCATTTTTCAGCGAAAGATGCTCATGCTCCCGAATCGAACAAGTTAAATTGCGGTGGAAGAACTTTGGTCCAATGAAGCTACATGGGAGATGGTTGATGAGATCCTGGCTATGTATCCTTATCTATTTTCTTGTTGAGTAGATGTAGTTTGGTATATGTTTTGATGTTGTGTTTTGGTCATGTCTATGTATATGAATATGTATGTAAATTTTCACATCAAGTTGTGTTATAAATATCTAATAAACGGTATGGTGTTCATGATATGTTGGTTAAGTATTTAGCAGTATGATATGATGTAAATGTTGCATTGAGTTGTGTTATAAAGCTCCATGGGAAGCATATGTTTTGTTGGTTTATAAATGTCAATAAACATTGAGGATGGTGTTCCCCCAAGGGGTAGGGTTCTATAATAGCCCTAGTTGAATTCCTGTGTAAAAATAAAATAAAAATAAGACCAAGATCATGGGACATGTTTTCCAAGATGAATGTTGGGAAAAACATAGTGATGGGGATCACTGGTGATTAATTAATGGCTATGGAAATTGGAAGAGGAATTGGCAAAGGAAAAGTGGCATTAATTGGCATTTTATTTATTAAATAATGGAAAATAGGATAAAATGAAAGTGAAAGGTCACAGAATTGCATTAGGAGGAAATTGAAGGAAAATTAAGGAAAAGTTAATAAATTAGAGGCCTCAATGATAAAAAGGCTTCTGAGGATTAGTTTGTAGCTTTTGTTGGTTAAGATTTTGTTAGTTGAGCTTTTTTTCAGTGTGTAAAACATTTTGTCAGTTTTAACTTGGAGCTCTCTCTCTATTATCTCTCTCTCATGATCCTACACACTTATAATTTTCTTGGAGAATTCTTGGAACACAATGGATTTAGAGAAAGAAGGAAAAGGGAAGCAAGAAAGTGCAAGGGAACATCAGGATCAACAGCTACAACAAGATCGTTTTGTAGGTATCGAGTTTCATGTATGATTTCCTTACTAGTTTTGGCATGCATGGTTTATGAATGTGGTTATTTGGTCATGATCTATCATTGGCATGGAGGATTTATTAGATTGATAGAGATTTTTCCTAGCCTTTCCATTTCCTAGATAGTCATGTTGTTGTGGGTTTTTTCTTTTATTTTCTGATTGGTTCTCATGTTCCCTGTGGTTGTGGGTTGAGTTACTAGTTCCTAGATCCTTGGTTGGGCAAATGCTCTAGAACCCCTAGAACAACTTGGGATGAGTTACTAGTCCTGGAAGCCTTGTTTGGAAAAATTATCTGGAGCCCTTGATGGGTTGAGTTACTAGTCTTGGATCCTTGGTTAGACAAATTCTCTAGAGCCCTATCGTAGTTGTGGGTTGAGTTACTAGTCCTAGAGTTGGGTTGGAACAAAAACACTGGAGCCTCGGATAGCTTGGGTAGAGACCTATTTGGTTGGTGTCGATGATGTCCAACCATGAGGTGGAATCATTGGTTGAGGGTTGAGGTTGTTTGGCCTTTGGAAGCCCTGGTTTGTTTTTGGTTGGTTTATTCCGAGATGCCACATTCATTCACGGGGGTGATTAGCTAAAAGAGAGATTTGGTTCAGCCCAATCTATAGTCGAGTGGTACGTGAAAGTCCCTAACTTGGTTGGAAATTTCATATGTTAATAAGAGTTATTCATCTATTTTGATTCATGTATATATGTTGGTGATATTATGGTTGAGTTTCCATGCTTTACATGCAGGTTAATTTCTGATTATATCTTGTTCATATGATGTGTATCTTCTATGGCTCCTTTCATGAGTTGTTTATCTATTGAGTGGTCAATGAATGTATGAGCTAAAAAATGTTATTGGAACTATTATGAGAGGGGATTAGACTTTCTTGGAGAATCTCAAATCATTTTTAGACCGCTATATTTAGATATGCATTCATGACTTGTAGATTACATGTTTGCCATGTGTTTGATAAAATGTATTCAAGTTTAGGCTTGGTTAGGTCAAGTCCTTAATCAAGTTTTGTGTTAGAGGCTTTGTATTTGTGTTATTTATTCTTTTAGAAAGTCTCATCAAGTTTCTGGGCAATGATCTGGAGTCTAGAATTGAAAAGGTGGCACTCATGTCGCAATTGCAAGCCCAGAACTAGGAAATTGGGACTACAGTCACTACCTTGTAGTCTTATACATGTGACTAGAGGCCTACATTTGCATGGATGCAGACTTGTGCATGCGACTAGGAGTCTAGGTCAGTGAAAATGCAATCTATCTCGGGGTTAGGGCACCTGGAGTGGTTGTTTATCTCTTGGGGGGCTTGTGGCTCTTGAAGAAGGTTAGTTAGTTTCTAGTAATTGGCTATACTTTCTTAATTGTATCTAGGAGGTTGAATCATATCATAGTAACTCTTCATCACATGTTTACCCTGGTAGACCAATGAACTTGGGTAAATGTGGGACGATGGTGTTACAGTGATTACATTGAATCCTTGAAAAATGATATACAAGAACTAGTTTTTAATCAAGTACAATCCCCCTCTAGGCCGATATTCCACCACAATTTTCTTTTGAAGAAAAATAAATAGTAAAAATCAAAGAGTTAAAGGTTTTAGACTATCATATAAAAGATGAAAAATCAGACTCTAAAGAATTGGAATCAAAGGACGTTAAAAAGAATGTAGATGTGTTATCATAAGAATAAAAAACTCAAAGCAGTTAACAAAATACTTCTTCTGAAATTTAAAATCCTAAATGTTAAAAATTCTAATGAAGAATCCTAAATGATCAATTGCAATGAAAAATCAAGGAATGCCAAACAACAACTTTGATATTGTGATCCATACTACAAAAACTTTGGAAAAACAAGGAATGGCTTCAAAATTTTCAAATTTTGATTTTTCATTTTGTCATCATTATGTTCATAATATTCCTTGAGAACCTATCACATCAACCACCTAATACTATATTCCTATCCTTTTTTAATGAAAACTTATGCTGTCGGCTACCAGAGTTGATATACCAAGGTAAAATGTCCCTTATTCTTAAATTTTCATGTATTCTTTTGTAAAAGTAATTAAAATGTTATAAGTTATGGAATTAGCAATTGTGTAACTACATATAATTTTATAGCCCATTATTGATCCTATAGTTGAGTCACAAGTTCAAAGGGTACGAACATGGAAAAGCAAGATCGAAGGTTGGAGCTTCTTACAAACAAGAACCTCAAGTTTCTCCACATGTCATCCAAGTTTTTAAGTGCTTTCCAGGGCAACATAGAATCATATTCAAAGGCATGATCAAAGGAAACCATGAGGTGGAAAAGTTTCTAGACCAATTAAACTAATGAAATGAGAGACGAATTAAGTTCACCTTCAATTCGGTTATATGTTATCATGATAATGGTTTTGAGGTCATGCATTCAATCTATTATACATTGATTTAATCTCTTGTATGTGCATCTTATCTATCCTATGTAAATCCAATTACTGATATCGTAGTAATTCTGTTCTAAAAACATGCACCTTATATATCTTATGATCTTTATTTGAATTTGTATAAATACCCATAGTGTGGACAATGGAAGACACTCCTCAATTCTAGAAAACATATTCTTATTTTTTTAATATATTTTTTCTATTCTCTCGAGTTAATACGCTTATGTAAGTGCACCTTACGAGTTGTTTCATTTTGTAGAGTTTTTGACAACCTAAGTTTAAATGAATTTTTTAGCAATGCTTTATCGAGTCAGGAGGCCCCCCTATCTAAGGAATGGATTGCTTGTTATTTGATTTTCCTTTAATTTCAATAAAATGAATATATGTTAGTTTAATTTCTTGAATTTCTTGTTAAGTTAGATCTGGCATGTGAACGCATAGTAAAGGTTATTTACACAAATTATTAAGACAATAAATTGTTTAAATAATTTTGTAACTTGATTATGTAACCCATTTTTAATTGAATTCCTAATTAGTATGATGCTATAATTATCTTATGAAAATAAACATTTATAAGATGATGGTTTAAAAACATTTAGAACTAGTAATTGTTGGGCATTTGATGGTATGAAGGTGGCTGGTTGTGCAAGTGTTAGCATTGATATCAAATAAGGCTCAGCTTGATGATGGGACTTCATGCCTTGGTAGTTGTGATGATATGCTATGTTGTTGGGATAGGGTCCTTAGGGTCAATTTTGGGTCAGTTTAATCAATTTTTGAGTAGAATTTTGTAAAGAATGTAAAGTCTCCGGGAAATGTGGAAGCGAAGCACGCATCTAAGTAAGAGTCAAAGGGGCTTTAGCGCCTTGTATGGGTAAGTAATACGATGTTTTTGAGACTTGCCCATAGGTCGCGAACCATGGTACTATAATAGAAAGGCTATAAATATTTGAGTCATAGCGAGTATAGGGGATTAAATTTTGGTGAAGAACAAGTGTAAGGGAAAAGTGTTAAGGCATGAAAGCTTTGTTTCTTGTACTTAGACGAAAGAGGAAGGCTCCTACAATTGGGTGCGCGGAGACATTGGCAAGTCCGCAACTAAGTGCACGGGCCCCTATAGCTGGGTGTGTAGGTTGGAAGAGTCTGTAATTTGAATGATGAATCTAATAAAGACTTATTTTGGACCAAATATATTGCATTTGTGCCTTGTTCTTATTTATGTTTAAGTTTATTCATTATCTCCTAATGATCTATTTTTTGTGAAATAAAGTGTACTTTATGCGCGAATCTGTTAAATCTTTAATATTCATGCATGAAGAATGTGATGAACTATTTTTGCGAAGACATTAGATAGATCTAGTAATCTAACTAGTCGGTGTGGGTAGATCTGCGCGAAGGAAAATCTAGGGTTGTTATTTACTGAGCGAAGGTTATGAGTTTGCTTCTTTTAGGTCTGGTAAGCCTGATCGTGGACCTTCATGAAGGTCTGGAAGCCATTTGGATAGAATTGTAGTCGTGGACCACAGGGAGGTTTAGATCTGCATGAAGGTAGATCTGAGCCATAAGGACTTTAAGATAAGCATCACATAGTCTCTCGATGCATAAACCTAGTTCTAGCATCCCCCAATACTGCTTTGGGTGAGACTGCAACCTGCGTTATACAAGTTGTTGCCGAAAGGGCCAGCAATTAGGGTTTTGTTGGTTAGTGTGAATAACTTTGAACCTGGGTCAGGCCCCCTTAAGCTAACAAATGGTTCTGTTTCCAGGACCGGGGTCTATCTAAGATATGTGTGATAAATGGTTTCCTACAAAGAAAGAGATTGAGATGTGGATTGACCGAAAAGTGCATGTGTTTGTGACCCAAGAGAAAAGGAGCCCTAAATTATCTAAGGAATAGCGGTTGCAGAGATATTTCTACATAGATGAAACTAAAGTATTCTTTTGTTTCTTACCTAACGAACTACATGAATGGTTGTCTAAATTAGCGAGTAGTCAAGGGACATGGAGACTTAACGGCCTATAGTGTTGATTCCAGAACTGGTGCAATGTCTGGAAGCATCAGAAAGCAATATCGCGCAGGTTGTCAATCATTGGATTGATTGCACACTTGGAAGTTTTGTGACTTAGTTCGCGATCGATAGAAATATCAGTTATAGCGAAGCAGACTGTAGGCTCTTCAAGGGACCGTGAGGTAAGTATTTGAAATAATTGAAAATATGGACAAAAATGTTGTTATGTGAAAAGAGAGTTATGCAGTTACCTTGTTGCTTGGGGATAAGTGAAGCAGGAAATTATTTAGAAGAAACAAAGGATCGAGCTCAAAGTACAGTCTGCTCATTGAACCCCCTTCAAGTGACGATGAAGGGACGGTGCTGACTACACCGTGAAGTGCAATATTGATCTGAAAATGGGGCACTTAAGCTTCTTGTCTAACTTACAAGAACCTCTCCCACTCTCAAAGCTTTAAATCTTCCCAAGTCTTAATGATTAACCAATGCGAAATTAAATATGTGCTTGAAAATATGGGTGTATGCTTATGTTTGTTTTATTCTGATTATATGCTTTAAAATCTGTTGTTTGTGCTGATATGGAAATGTGCTTGAACTGATATATACATGCATATAGCAATAAATAATGCAGAAATAAAAACAAACACATAAGACAAAAATTTAATTAGGAGTTCACCCACAACTCTTGGGCTACATCTCCGTGAGCTCTAGTAAACTCAACTAGGCTCTCTGGGATTATGGTATAAGTCCTCTTTACAAGCTCTTGGCTCAACTCCTGCTATTTTACACAAAAATAGTGGGTTCAGACACCATTTTATCCCTGGCTCTTGAAGCTTTGGCTCTTGGCTCTGGCTCTTAGCTCTTGGCTCTAGCTCTTTGGCTCTGGCTCTTTGGCTCTTTGGCTCTGGCTCTGGCTCTTGCTCTTCAGCTCTGGCTCCTTTCTGCTATCTATCAATTTACAACCCTCTTGCCTTGTAACTTGACTTCCAAGTGACTCCCTCGGCTGCTCTTTTGTTTCTACGCGCTGCCTCTTTTGCCTCAGCTTCTTGCACTTTTAGTAATAAAACCCCAAAAACAACCTCAACAACCAAAAATCACCCTTGTCTCTGTCATTCTATGGCTTTTAAGCCAAATCGGTGTTGTTGATTCATTTTCCCTCTCGGGCTCTCTGTCTTCCTGTTTTGGTCCACTCAAATCCCCTATCTAAGCATTAGCAATCATTGTTAAATGCCCTCAGGGATGGATGCCACCTATTCTATAATGGGAGAGTGCATCGGCGCTTGAAATCCTCCAATATAGCCATTCTCGGCTTACATAGGAAAATACATTAAACACGGGAAAAATTCGCAGAGAACATTGTTCACCGGACTTCAAATCTTCATAAATGCACATTATATCTCTATCGGGTCCGCCTGAAATCGCTATCGCAAGTTGCTTCGGCCCTGTTCCAAGGTTTCCCTTCGTATTTTAAAAATTCGTTAAAACATGGAAAAATCCCGAAGAATGGCTTTATCATATTTGAAATATTATGTATTTGCACTCATAAACCCTTTCGTGTCCGGCCATATCACATCGGGCACATTTCCTTTGTGTTTGGTTTATTTAGTGAAAACACGAAATACACATAAAAACTTCGTTTCCCAAAACTCAAAACATATGTGTTTCCATTAGAAAACCCCATCGGGCCCGACTATATCACATCGCATATCGTATCAGCCCTGCTCCTTTGAATAACTCCGATGCGATATTGCGATGCGACTTGTCGCAATTGCAATCGCACATACCCCCGGGCCGTTTAGTGTGCACTCCACTATGATCATTGATTGTGATTTCGTGATCGCAATTGTCATGTATTATGCTCCGATATCCCCTGATAGCCACTACTGATTGTGATTGTCGGTCGGATCTAGACCATTGATCAGTTAGATTTGATGGCTCCTGTTCACTGTCCCTTTGACCTCTGATAGGCTTGATTTTCATTGTTTTCTCATGTTTTTAAGGCCCGATAGTGTTATCCGCCTTTTCCAAAACTTCTCCTTTTGCGATGGTTTTTGACCTTTTAGGAGATTTTGAGGACTTAGAGGGTTTTTAGGACCCATTTTCAAGGGATTTTGCCTCTTTTTCCTTTGGAAAAAGGGCAGCTTCATTTGGTGATAACTCTTGCATCCTAAGTCAGTTTTTACCCATTCAAGTTGTAGTAGATTCAGAATGAGATGATCTCTACAATGGGGCTAGTTCTAGGAACTTCCTTGGACTTTCATTTTCCTCAGTGAGGAACACTTAGACTTAGGAGTCTATCCAAAATCCATTTTGGATCACGCCTTCCCACTAAAAGAACTTTTGGTCTCCAAAAGACTGATACACTGATCTGAACAGTAAATGAGAGTGACTCACCCTCTTCTTTCAGCCTCCCTACACTTGCCTTTGTATAGTGCCTCTGAGCCAAATTTTTTGACCACTTCCCTTCTTGGATGGGCTAGTCTTCTTGGGAAGAATTGTCTTCCTCCTTGCCTTCCTGCATAACTCTTGCTGAAATGGTTATAGAAGGTAGTTTGAGCTTCTCTGCCTTGATCATTGATCCAAGGTGGCTCAAACAAATTTGAAGTACACATGCTTCACAAAAATTTCATTTGTACATATTTGACAAGCTGTCAACAACAACTATTAACAACAACGGAAATACAGACAACAATTAGATGACCTAAACTCCTGCTTCAACAAAAGAAACAGATTTCACATCTTGTGAACACCTCCATGCCTTACATCTACATACAAATTATGGACTAGGTAACAAGCCCACAAAACATACCTTTAAAACAAATGACCCTTCAAGTCAAGCATGTGGAAAAAGACCATTTGGACTCTTTTTCGAAAGACTAAACACTTCATTATTATCCCCATCTAGGAGACCAAGTTAACTGCTCCCCAGTCAACATTGCATCACATGCATGTCAAAGAAGTCAACCCTACAATTTAATTACACATACATGTTCAAATACAAGGAAAACATCAACATCCCTGTGTTCATGCACATCATGCTTGTGCATGCATTTCATCCTTCAACTTTCACTTAAGCACACTGTACTTTCGAAGCTGAAATGAAATATAATGTTGCAGCAACAAAGTGAGCCTCCTACTCAACCTTTTTCCATTCACCATCTTGGTAGACCTGTAACTTGCATTCCATTAACAAAGAAATTCAAATATATGCATCAATAGACATGCAATCTTAATCGGATAAGAACTCTAACCGTTTCTTACCACGCCCTTTCAAAGGTACTACCTTTGTCTGCACATCAGCACCAACATGTGAATCATTTTGAGACACATCACTTATGGAATCTTCCTTTCCATTTCTGCCATCTTCTCTTTTCACTTTCTTTAGCTTTGGTGGAAGCATTGTTGGATTCAGTGTCCAACATTTTGCAGCAAGATGTCCTTTCTTATGGCAGTAAGTGGACTGCATGTGCATCCTCTTGATATCATGATTTTCCTTGTCCAATGGACCTTTGGCTGCTTGCTTCTTTTCCTTCAAAAGTTTCCTGTATGTGTCCATTCTCTTCCAACATCTAGAAACATTATGGTTATCCAAACCACAAAAGGAACATGCAACTCTTTCCCCATAATTATGTGGAAATTTATCATGCTTTGCAAAATCAAAAGGAATGTGTTTAGAACCAGATTTATACCTTTATATTTCACCTTTATTGCCTTCATGAGGAGGTTAATTGAGTGAAGAAGTAGCTCCCTTTGGAACATCATCAATCTCTTCAAGGTTGTCAGAGTTTCCACAATTCTCTGGTTCAAGTGCGTGCTTCTGAACACCTGCATCCTACAAATGACATTTCAAGCCATTGCATTCCTCTTGAATACAACCTTCACACTTCTAAGGTAGAGGACATGAAATGAAACTCCCTCTTGGGACTGTTTCAATGGCCTTCATGGCAGCGTCGGAATTCTCTCCATAAGATTGTCCATAGCCAAGACCCAAATGCTTAGGCCTTTCTTCAACCATTATTGGTTCAACAATACCTTATGCATGCCTACCCAAGCCTTTTCTTTCATAACCCATCTTGGACATTAGCTTGGAACCTATGCCTCTAGTATGTTTTTCAAAAGAACCAATATAAGCATTCTCAGAAGAATTTGAAGACAAACTAGAATGCCTTACCTCTTCTTTAAGCTGATACTTGACTAAGGCTTCTTGGGAAACAAAGAGTTGTGACTCCAACTCATGCATCCTTTTCAAGTTCATATTTGCAATATGAAGTTGCCTCTCCATTTTCTGCAATTTCCAGAAAGCATCTGCTTCTCTTCCTCCATGGAATTCAACTGCTTTCTAAGTATGTTGCTCTTTCTTCCATCCTCATACATTTCTCTCACCATGTCCATCATGATGAGCAAGTCTTTCTTCATGTATTCATCAAAGGCTTTTGTGAAGAAAGGAGAATTTGAGGACTCACTTGTAGAAGTTGTCATTATGCCAATGAACAAAGAACTTCAAACAAGAATAACAAAGAGCTTATTCAAGCAACCTTTTGCAACAAACCTCTTGTGCTCCAAGGATTTCTTTGAGGTCCTTTGGGATAGAAGAATACCTTCAACCCTTCTTCATTCTTGTCCTTCCTGGACTGAACTATTAATAGCTTTCCCTTCACCTCTGCAAACTCAGAAAATAGTCAGTCTGCAAACAAGCATACAATCAATCCTTGACTGTCCAAACACCTTTCAAACAATAAATCTTTGCTCTGTCAATAAAGCATTTGGATATAACCTTCCTTGAAGGTGGGGTTAATCAAACTCAGACTCCGATACCACCTAATCTGAAAATGGGGCACTTAGGCTTCTTTTCTAACTTACAAGAACCTCTCCCACTCTCAAAGCTTTAAATCTTCCCAAGTCTTAATGATTAACCAATGCGGAATTAAATATGTGCTTGAAAATATGTGTGTATGCTTATGTTTGTTTTAAACTTATTATATGCTTTACAATCTGTTGTTTGTGCTGATATGGAAATGTGCTTGAATTGATATATACATGCATATAACAGTAAATAATGCAACAGTAAAAGCAAACACATAAGACAGCAATTTAATTAGGAGTTCACCCACAACTCTTGGGCTACATCTCCATGATCTCTAGTCAACTCAACTAGGCTCTCTGGGATTATGGTATAAGTCCTTTTATAAGATCTTGGCTCAACTCTTGTTGTTTTACACAGAAACAGTGGGTTCAGACACCATTTTATCCCCTAGCCCTTGAAGCTCTAGCTCTTGGCTCTTGGCTCTAGCTCTTTGGCTCTTTAGCTCTGGCTCTAGCTCTTGCTCTTTGGCTCTGGCTCCTTTCTGCTCTCTATCAGTTTATAGCCATCTTGGCTTGTCACTTGACTTCCAAGTGACTCCCTCAGCTGCTCTTTTGTTTCTGCACTACCTCTTTTTCCTTAGCTTCCTTCTTTGGCTTCACTTTCAGCAACCAAACCCCAACAACAACCTCAGCAACCAACAAATCACCCCTCTCTTTGTCGTTCTATGGCTTTTAAGCCAAATCAGCATTGTTGGTTCATTTTCCCTCTCAGGCTCTCTGTCTTCCGGTTTTGGTCCGCTCAAATCCCCTATCTGAGCATTAGTAATCATTGCTAAATGCCCTTTGGGATGGATTCCACCTATTGTGTAACGGGAGAGTGCATCATCGCTTGAAATCCCCCAATATAGCCATTCTCGGCTTACACAGGAAAATACATTAAACACGGGAAAAATCCACAGAGAACACTATTCACCGGACTTCAAATCTTCATAAATGCGCACTATATCTCTATCGAGTCCACCTGAAATCGCTATCACAAGTTACTTCGGCCTTGTTCCAAGGTTTCCCTTCGTATTTTAAAAATACATTAAAACATGGAAAAATCCCGAAAAATGGCTTTATAAAATTTGAAATATTATGTATTTGCACTCATAAACCCTTTCAGGTCTGGCCGTATCGCATCGGGCACATTTCCCTTGTGTTTGGTTTATTTAGCGAAAACACCAAAATACACATAAAAACTTTGTTTCCCGGAACTCAAAACATATGTGTTTCCATTAGTAAACCCCATCAAGTCTGGCTATATCACATCGCATATGGTATCAACCCTGCTCCTTTGAATAACACTGATGCGACATTGCAATGCGACTTGTTGCAATCACAAATCATACATACCCCCAGGCCATTTAGTGTGTGCTCCACTGTGATCACCGATTGTGATTTCGCAATTGCAATTGTCATGTACTATGCTCTAATATCCCTCGATAGCCACCGCCGATTACGATTGCCGATCGGATCTGGATCATTGATCAGCCAGATCCGACGGCTCCTGTTCACTATCCCTTTGACCTCAAAGAGGCTCAATTTTCATTATTTTCTCATGTTTTTAAGGCCCGATAGTGTTATCTACCTTTTCCAAAACTTATCCTTTTGTGATGTATTTTGACCTTTTAGGAGATTTTGAGGACTTAGAGGGTTTTTAGGACCCATTTTCAAGGGATTTTGCCTCTTTTTCCTTTGTAAAAAAGGAAGTTTCATTTGCTGATAACTTGAATCTGCATCCTAAGTCATTTTTTGCCCATTTAAGTTGTAGTAGATTCAAATGAGATGATCTCTGCAATGGGGCTAGTTCCAAGAATTTCCTTGGACTTTCATTTTCCTCAGTGAGGAACACTTAGACTTAGGAGTCTATCCAAAATCCATTTTGGATCAAATATAGTTTATTTAGCAACGTATCCTGAGGATACCTCATCTTTCCACTTCGCCTCCACCTCCACCTCCACCTCTTACGTCAACACCTTCACCTCCACCTCCTCCTCCACTACCACCATTCAACATGGAAAACATGATGAAGATGCTAGTTTTTGAAGGGATAGGGCATGAAGACCCCAAACAATTCTAGTTTGCTGCAAGAGCTATATGGACGGCATAGCATATTACAAATGATAACATCAAGAAATCGCAGGTAGTCACAACCTTAAAAGATCGAGCATTAATATGGTACATCAAGTACTTCACTGACAACCCCACCGCAAAATTGGCAGAATCCCGACAAGCTCTAAACAAGGAGTTTAGGAAGCCTATGTCAGAGGTGTAGTCAGTGACTGAGTTTAAAGAAATTCGACAAAATATAGATGAGACACCCTAGGATTTCGATCAAAGGTTGAAATGCCTAATCAGGCAAGTCAATATGGTGATTATAGATTCCCAGCATCGAGACTGGTATATCACTTCACTCTTGCCGCACTTAAGATTTTCGTTGTCACAACTAGGCATGATAAGGACCATTTACCAGTTATAAGAACTATCTTATTGGGGGAGGGACTGTTCCCCTGAAACTAGAGAATAACATTGGGTCGAGTGCAGGAGCTGTGCCATGGTGTGTTATTTTTCAGGTTACAAGAGAACATGCAATTGATAATTTCCATTTACTACAGAAATTTGTACAGACCCATTAGTATTTGTTTTGCAATTTCTGTAAATTTGTAAGTCATGACGAATACCATTGTAGGAGTTATGAGATAATCATGGATAAAACCCCTACCTACTGAATGCAGGAATAAAATTAGTCTAAGGATCAGGGCGCAAGCGCAGTGTGTGGAGGATTCCAAGGTCGAGGACGAGGAAGAGGAGGTGCAGCTGGTCAAGTACATGGGCAGATAATTTGTTATAATTGTGGCAAAGCAAGACACTTCGCGCGAGATTTCTCAAATCCCACGCATCTGTCATGTCAGTATTGAAGATAGTTTGGCCATGTGATAGAGGAATGTCATATCCTTATGGAAAATATGCAAGAAAAGAAGACGCAGCCTATGCAAAACATCCAAATGATGAGGGCGGAACCCCATGAAGAAGATCAGAGCATAAATATAGTAACAAGAAGTGGTATGGCCACTATTGTAGATAAGGGCAAGTAGCCTGAGACTGACGTATGGGTGTGGAAGATTGCCGAGAAAGAAATAGTCTTTGATCTTAATAGAGCTAAAGAGACCTTCATGGAAGCAAAGAAGAACTTCACTGAGGCCTCCACCTTAGGAAGCTAGGAGAAAATACCGGAAACTAGTACAACACAAGAGGTATCTTTCGGTATTAGCAACTTTTCTAAAGACCTATATGAAGTTACTGCATGATAAGAAAGCAGTAGAAGGGCTGCAAGAGCTAATCGAAAAATGTGTGAATAAAGAAAAGACCCCTGTTGAACAGCGCACCATGAGAAAAATTGGCAAGCATAAGAAGTGGACGGGACACGAGATGAGGTTGACCAAGCAAATAGGAGAATATGAAATGTACCAGGTAATATTAGATCTGGGATCTAATGCAAATGTCCTGCCTAAGTAGGTGTTAGCACCTTAATCTACCTTAGGCTAGAGGAAGACAAAATTCAGGGTAACCACAAACCACGCTCAATCTGGTAGCTAGCCCTACCAGAATAGGAGAGGGTTCTCTCCGAGTCACACTCAGTGAATAGATAAATGAAACGGTCTGAGATGACTTATAGTGCAATATTGATCTTATGCTAGTAAGTGGATATGGATACAAGAAGTGATTTTTATGAATGACTGTGTTTCTGGGATGGTATGGGACCAACAGACCGCAATGAGCAGAGGATGAAATACAAAGGCACAGATTACTTCATGAGGCAAGACAGGTGAAAAGTCTAGCAATTTAGTTTGAGATAGCACGGAATGGAGAGATTGCTTAAAAGGGTGAAAAGGACATGGGCAACATGAATCTTTCAACGATGAAGAACACTGAACATGAAATTCCCACAGGCAAGCAATAAAAATGAATTCTACCTTATCTAACTTAGAAAATTTCACTAGAAATGAATATGAAATGAAATATGAACATAAACGAAATACATATGAAACATAAGAGACACATTTTCTACACTCACAACCACATGAATCTCATGAAACAGAGCCGCTGCCTTTCATTAATCCTCTGTCAAAATATACAATGAAGAAATAAAGTTTCTTTCCCACAGTCTCCCAGAAGTTACAAGCCAACCAACCCTTTGCAAATAGATTGCATACAATATATAGAATGTGCAATGAAGAGATAGAATGCCCAAGGGTTGGGAAGTTACTTGAATCATTACAAAATGGAGGTGGAAATCCAACCATTAGCTACAAGTGCAGCGTTACAAACATGACAAATGGATTGGGGTGACTGTTTGCCTTCCTTTGCCACTTGGATAGAAGCCAATCTGGAGTGAAGATGCTTTAAATTCCACCTTATGTGCTGAAAAAGTGAAGTGTAGATGAGTGGGCCCACTTTGGAGAAGTCGCAAATCAAAATTTCGCGAAACAGAGGTAGATTGGGCCTTTTTTCCTATATGTGTCGTGCCAATTTCTATATGTGTTGCGCCACTTTGGAGCCAGTTTTGAGGCACTTGCAGGAGTCCAAAATGTACCCAAGTGTGCTTGTTGGAAATCCTGTCCTGTCCACTTTCCAACCCAAGTGGAATTTTAGAATTTGGTGCTCGTTTTCCCCTCCAAATCTTCATTCTCCCAAGACTGCTTCCTGTGTGTCAAAACAGGGGGAGATAGGCCATTTTTTGGGTGTTTTTGACCTCCTGGAGACTCAAATCATGCCAAAATTTCTTGCCTAAGTGCCAGTAGTCGTGATTTTTCACGCTGAATCCAAAAATGCAAGCCATTTCTCATTTGGAGCTCCCAATCCTACGCGTCGCGCCAGTGGCGCGACGCACAGGGAGAAAAAACCTGTGTTTTGACCAAAACATTACCATGTGACCAAAATTGTCCCAAATTTCTTGAACTTTGGGCTGGAGGTTCTCTAAGAGGCATTATGCTGGGCCACAGATGCTTCAGCCAAGATTCAAAGCCAATCTTTCTCTTTTTCCTCTTTTGCCTCTTTTGTTGCTTTGCTCAATTTTGCCTTCAAGCTCCTTATCCGGGCCTTTGCACTCATGTTCCATGCCCAGTAATGATAAAACATCCTCCTCAGTATGGTTTTGTCTCTGTCAGCCTTCTCCAGCAGCCTCTCAAGGTGTATGTTGATCCGTTCTAGCCATGACTCAAGGTCATTGTTGATCTCTTGCTCCAAGGTAGTGAGCTCGATCCTCCTTTGTTGGGCAGCTTGTCGATTCTCACGGATGTTTTGCAGCTCCATGATCTGATGCTGGTCCTCAAGATGCCTGTTCCTCTGCTCTAGATACTTGATGATCCATTTAGCCCTATCCACATTGAGTGACAAGTCTTGGATCTCCATGTTCTGCTCCTGAATAGTCATCCTAAGTCGGGCATTTTCCACCTCTGCATCATCATCCTAAATGAGGATGAAATCGACCTCCTGTTCACCTGATGGCCCCTCGTCATGCACGGGCCTCTTGCCCTTGTCCTATACCTATGTAGTCGATGCTGGAAGTGAGGCCCCTTCCACCCCGGGTGGAGATAACACTCGCTTTGCTGCTGCAAACAAGTGCCTACTTCCTCTCTAATATATCACGAATACTGGCATAGTCGTGGTCTCATGGTGCGCATACTAATGAGAAGGAAAGCCTCTCTCATGCTTTGGCTCTGATAGTACCTGTGAAGTGCTGAAGAGGTCACGGGAGATGAATTCTTCCCAAGCAATGCCCTACAATCCCAACTGATGTTCTACCAAAATCTAGATAAGAGCAAAGTGATAAACACTATTAAATTGCTACTGAGGGGTCTTATGCTGCATGAAGGTGTTCATCCTCTCTATGTTCCTGCAAATGAAGAATGGGAGGTTCATCATCCTCACCCTGGTAAAGTGCATGAGTAACCGGATGTGATAGGCATATAGGTGAGAGAACCTCCCCTCACAGCTGAAGTACTTCATGATCAATTTCATGAGTGGAGCATACTCATCTTTCAAGTATCTGAATGGGAAGACTCTTGTGAGTTGACTCAAGAATCTGGCCTTAATGTAAGGCTCATAGTGTTGCCTATCCACCTTCTTCTTCTTATGCCACTATTCTCCAACATTTGGTATGCTGGTTTCCACTGATATAGTTTCGGGTGTCAATGTGAAGGTGACCCCGGCCAAGATAGACTAACCTCCATGTAGATGAAGCACAAAAAGACGGGCCAACTCATGATGAACTCTAACATTAGCCACCCTTTGACAAAATTCAAAACATGCTAGGTGTTGGAAACATGACATGGCAAGAGGACATGCTTGTAATTCAGTGAGGGTAGTGGGCTCATCCCTGACATGTTTGCCACTCTTGTGGTGTCTCCTGGGAGCCTGCTCTTCCGAGGATGAGTCACTTTGTGTCTCCATCTCATACTCTAATGAGTGTTGTGATGCCATGACTGCTGTGTGAACTGTACTTAGGCTGCCCTTTGATGATGGTGTGAAGTTGGGTGCTCTTGTGATATCTGTAACCAAGGGAAAATGAAATAGGGAGTATTAGGACAGGAGTAATGTGGTGGGAATAGGGGTTATGGGGAGAAGTTTGTTTAGGGATATGGAGGGGGTTTGGTATTTTGATAGGGTAGGGTTTTGGGTTTTCACAAGGTAGGGTTTGGGGTGTTATGTTGACAAAAGAGTAGAGGGATGGGGGATAGGGTTTGGTAGTATTTTAGGGTAGGGATAATAGGAAAAATGAGAAAGGGAGGATAGGGAAAAATGGTAAGTGAGGGGAAAATGATGGGTGAAATGGAACCTTGGCACTAACACCACACTTTTGCAACCCTAGCCATCATGGTTTTTGGTGTTTTCTTGTGGTTTATTTTAGGAGTTTTGTTGCATTCAAACATCGCCATAAACCACCATATCATTTATAAAATTTGATGAACAAGTCATGTCATAGAGCCTACCTTTCACTTTGATGGGCTTCACAAAAAATTTGAGGTGATTTGGCACTGTTTCAGCCCTTGGTCTGTGTGCGTCACGCGCAAAACCCAGTGTGCCGCACCCTGGGTGTGAGTTGTGCCCATTGGAAAAATTAACTGAGGGTTGGCTCTGTGTGTGTCGCGCCCTCTATGTGCGCTGCACCCCTGTGTATATGCGTCGCGCCCTGAGAACTGCCTCCAAACTTGCTCCAAACACACACAATGCACACTCAAACCTTTGCAATGTCTCTCAATGAACTTGATTTGCACAATGCCTCTTATTTTGGTAAAAACTTGTATATAAAGACTTGGAAGTGATGGGTTTAATTTTTTCCTCTTCAAAAACCCATTTTTCTAATGTTATGTTTTGACACTTTTTCACTGACTTAAAGGAACACTGATTTTCACTTTCCCTTTGAAATCTTAGCTCAAATGATGAAATTTTTGGCACTCTTTGCAAGGATTGCACGACAGGACATTTGGCCACGGAAATCATGCCTACATCTGAAGAAATCCACTGACGACTTTTTTGAAAATTTTATCACAAATGACATTGTTTGAATTTTCTTCAAAACAGAGTTTTGAAGAAGAGTCGAAGTCTATCCATACGACGATGAAACTCTCTAAATCATAACTGTCTAAGGGCCTCACTCTGGCCTGCATGGCTTTATTTGAAGACCAAATTGATTAATCCCTAGACCTAATGATCGAAAATGACTTTTGCCCATTAAAGGACCAGACCTTGACTTTCACGGACTTTGGTGATTATTGACAAAAGACCTGAGCCAGCAGGAGCCAGAATGAGGGGGAATGACCAGCATGACCTTCTCCATCAGGTTATGGCATGCCCCTAGCGAAATGCAGCTGGGTGAATTGAGCGGGACACCTAAAAATGAAATGCATAAAGAGTTTTGATCTCTAACGGAGGACTAACTAGACCGACTCTAACATTGGCTCCAATGGGGGATGGTAGCTCCTTGGAGGTGCCAAGAACAGCAGATCTCTGGAAGAGCTAGATAATGCCTTCATCCATTGGGCTATGGAGTCATTATTTCGACAAATAACACAGGACTCTGACTCATTTATGAAACTGAAATGACCAAAAAATTGACTCAAACTTGACATTGAAATGACTTGAAGACTAACTTAACAAACTCCGACTAAACTGAAATAAAATGGTATTTATAGTGACAGTGGAAGCAGTGTTAATAACTCAAAAATGGTACCGCTTGAGCAGCCGACCATTGATCGGCTCTCCTAGACAATCTTCCCCATTCATTTCCTTCGGAAGAAAGGCATTTTGACCCCGATATGTTGCAATCTTGAAAGGACCTTTCCAAAGATTCTCGAACTTACCATGCTTGCCTTTCTCCTCATTCCTTGCATCTCACTTTAGCACCACATCATCCACCTGAAATTTGTCCACCTTTGCTTTTCTGTCATCAATTTTCTTGATTTTCTCCTGCAATTTGGATGTGTTCTTGAAAACTTCTTCTCTGGTCTGCTGCAAGTGGACCATTTGATTCAACCTTCTCTGCATGGGGTCTTCTTCATTGTCGGCCTCCTGAAGAAGTTTGACTATCAGGGTAGTGAGAGAGGTAGGAAATACTGTATCAACTCCATAAACAAGCTCGAAAGGTGATGTACCTATGGATTTCTTCTGACTGACCCGATCTGCCCAAAGTGCATTGCCCAACCTCTTATGCCATCTCTTCTTGTTTATTTCCAGCAGCTTCTTGATGATGTTGACCAATGATTTGTTCGAAGACTCCACCAATCCATTGCCTTGCGGATGATAGGCATTTGAGTGACCCAAAATGATGTGATATTTATGAAAAAACTCTACCATCCTTTTTGATTTGAAAGTTGTTGTGTTATCAATGATTAGCTTATTCGGGCAACCAAAGCGAGACAAGATGTTATTTTCAAGGAATGAAATGATTACCGCATCTGTAGCTTGTCTGATGGGAATTGCCTCAATCCATTTCGTGAAATAATCTGTCACTGTGAGGATCCATCTATGCTGACCGGAAGAAGCGGGATGAATTTCACCAACAAAATCCAATCCCCATTGCTGGAAAGGAGCACTCACCTCAATAGGCTTAAGTGGAAAAGGCTGTAACTTCTGATTTCCCTCGAAAATCTGACACTTATGACAGCGCTTGACCATCTTATATACATCAGCAAACAACATCGGCCAATAGCACCCTGCTCTCAGAATTTTGTTTGTTGTTGACTTCCAAAAAAGGTGACCACCACAATCTCCTTGGTGGCAGTCCTCCATGACCTTCTTTGCTTCCTTTTCCACCAAACAATTTAACAAAACGCCACTAGTTTCTTTCCAATACAGTGCAGAATTTAGAATGCAAAACTTGGCAGCCTTCAACTTAAGTGTTCTCGCTTTGTTTCTAGTCATGCTAGTGGTGGTGACAAATTTTTAAGCATGTATATGATATTTGAATACCATGGAGAAAGAGAAAACATTTAAGATACCTGAATTGACGATCCTTCCTCTTTCTCATCAGATATAGCAGCGATCAGATTTATGTCCAAGGCGTGCAAGTTTGATTCAGCCATTAACTTCACCAATCCCTGTCCTTTCACCAGCTTTGTGGGCTTTATTTCCACATCATATTCTAGCAAGGATGCAATCCATTTGCCTCGTCTTCCTTCCGGATCGGTCTGCACTAAAACATCTTTTACAAGTGCAAGGGCTTTCTTCTCAATGATGTTGTATTTTAAGGCTGCATCTCTTATAGCTCTGTTGAAGAATGCAATGGGTCTTTCATGATCATCTCTTTTCTACAATACCACCACTGCCATAGTATGCTCCGAAGCAAATGAAAACAATATGAAATCCTGAGTGTAGTCCGGGTTGACTAGAACTGGAGCTAAGGGAAGAGCCAATTTGACCAAATTGAAAGATTTTACAGCCTCCTCCATCCATTTCACTTGGCTGTCCTTCTTAAGCATGTTTGTCATCTCTCTTAGATGTTCCGCAAGATTAGCTACAAAGCGGCTTAAAAAATTCATTTTACCATTGAACGAATGCCATCTTTTGAGATAATGTGCCCGAGTAGTTTGCCTTCCTCCATGGTGAACAAACTCTTCTTTGGATTCAGCGACAAGCCATATTTTCTACACTTTTGGAAGACAGTTTTTAGATGGTACATGTGCTCTTCATCAGATTTGGAAAACACTGTCAAATCATCCAGATACACCACCAAAAATATATCCTTCTCATTTGCAAAATCCAAGTCCATTGCCCGCTGAAATGTGGCACCCGCATTCTTCAAACCGAAAGGCATTTTAGCGTAATGAAAGGTTCCCCATGGAGTGGTGAAAGTTGTCTTGTCTCGGTCATCTTCATGGACAGAAACTTGGTTATATCCAGAATAACCATCAAGTAGTGACATACGAGATGCTCCCATTACTCGCTGAAGTATATGGTCCATTTTGGGCAGTGGATAATTGTCTTTCAATGAAACTTTATTGATATTTCTAAAATCAATGCATAAGCGAATCTCACCTGTCTTCTTTCGTACGAGCACCAAGTTAGAGATCCAATCCGAAAATTTGATTGGCACAATGATCCTTGATTTGTACAACCTGTTGATCTCCTTTTCAATAGATGGCAGCAACTTTGGATTTAGCCTTCTCAACTTCTGTCTGAATGGTTTTTGATTGGACTTGATAGGTATAGTGTGCTGAATTATGTTGGTATCATATGTCTTTAAGTCAGAATAGTCCCAAGCAAACACATCTGCAAATGAAGACATCAAACTGATATATTTGTCCTTGATCTTTGGTGGCAATGCTTTGGACAATTTTACCAATTTAGGATCAGCAGCTGTTCCGATATTGACCTCTTCCACACCTTTCTCTGTTGGCTGCAATGTTGGCTTGCAGGCTACATCATCTTGATCAAAGAGTTCTTCTAGAGGTATCAAGCCTTTAGGAATGACGTTATTCTTCAGCTGTAACACGTCCATTTCATTGATCTGCACCTCATCTGTACCATTACCTTTATCATCGTCATTTTCCACATCAATTGAGGTCTCTTTGAACTTGCCTTTGTTTTGCAGAAAATCATCAATCTCCTCATCATCTTGAAATACTTGCCAATATCTCTGATTGTCTGGAACGGTTGGACGATGCTTGACATGGATTTCGAATTTATTGCTAGAGTTCATTGGGATCTTCAAACTACTTGCTGCCTTGGCAAGAGCATCAGCAATACTATTTTGTATACGAGGCACACATGTCAAGGTGTATTCTGAAAATAATTTTAGGATGTCTAGAACTGCATTACGGTAAGCGCGCATCCTAGGATGCTTTTCTTGATATTCGCCTCTAACCTGCTTGATAACCAATTCGGAGTCACCATATACTGAAATCCTCTTAGCATTTAGCTTTCTTAGAATCTTTAGACCAGCAATCAAAGCTTCATACTCAGCTTCATTGTTTGAACACTCAAAAGCCAACTTGTAAGAGCATACTCGCATGTTACTAGGGACTTTGTTCGGGGCGGAGAAAGGACTGCGTACCCAAATTCCAATTCTAGCGCCATCATTTCCCACTGCTCCATCAAAATCCATGGTCCACAAACCTTCTTCCTCCTCTTGCAAGTGCTGGAAATCTGTTTGTTGTGCCTTGTCTACTTGCTGTCCTTTATTTTCAGCTGATTTCCCAACGGTGTTCTGTTGTTCTTGTTCTTCTTTCTTTAAAACTCCTTTGAAATTTTCTATTATTTCCGGAATATCATCTGCTTCTACTAACTAACTATCTATATCATTGAAACTATCTAAATACAAAACAAAAGACTCTAAATCTGTATGTACATAATTAATTGGATGATTTATTGGTTTCTCCTTGCTTGTGATCATGTATTTCATTTTTTGTTCCCGATACAATTTCCTCATTTGTCCAAACACTGGAATCATTTCATAGGAGAAATCTAGTTGTAGTGTCCCTTTCAATTTCGCTACCCAAGACCTAGAAAGAAGCATGCCAAACCTGGGAGGAATATCTGCTACAACAACATCCATCAAACATTCTTCATTGGGAGCTAATCCAAACTCACAACCAAGTCCTTGATGAGTCCTATACATCTTACTCTGCTGGAATCAAACAAATAGAGATCATGATATTGCCGGGTGATGTCCAGACCAAGCTTATCCATGATAGCCTTGGGCATGAGATTGTGAGAAGCTCCGGAATCGAACATGGCATTATGTAACATAAAATCATGCAATCTTAAACTGATATAGAATGGTGGCACATCACTATTAGGAGACTCACCATTCGATGCCAGCCCAAAAATCATCTCAGGTTGATCATCTTCGACATTCACCATGTCGGACATTGGGTCCAAATTCAACATTTTAGATACTTGTCCTCTATAACTGTTGTTCTTCATTATTTTAGTCAAGGGGATGGATACTTTCAATTTAGAAATCTCATTTTCCAAATTAAAAGCGGGAAAATTTTCTACCTCTTTGACTGGGATTTCTTTCCTTTCCTTTTCTTTAGATGTAACTTGCTGATGTGATTGTTCTGCTGATGGTGATTTGCTGCTCTCCAGATCAATCGCCTCTTTTCCTTTCCTTTGTGTAACTACTGAATCATTCTTTGATGCCTCAACATCCTTGCTTTTCTGAATTGGTTTGACTGGCACATCTCTATTTCTAAGTGAATATTGATGTTGTTAGGTCGACAAAGAATTCATATAGCCTCTCTGGTACTCATCTAATTCTTCTTAAAAAGATGGTGTCGCTTGCTAGAATGAAATCTACGTCTTTGTGTACAGCTGAACTTTCTACATACTCCTCTTCCTCAGTGAGATAAATAGGCAAATCATCAGGAGTAAAGAGGTGATTTTCTTCACCTATTACACTCTCGTCCTCATTTGATTCCGGTCCATGCACAAAATTTTGTTGCAAAGGTGTCTGAACTGGCTGTTGCGTAGTCTTCTCTTGGGCTCGCTGCTCTCTCTCTCTTATTCTATATTGTGGTTGTTGCTGACCACGGAAGTTAGGATTTCTAACTTGTGGCTCTGGTTTGTCAAGTTTCACCCTTTCAAGCATCTTCTCTACCTTCCTAAGTAGCTGATCTACCGAGGAAGATTCTTCTTTTGCGGTGACCTTCTTCTTTGCTTTTGCTCTAGCCCTCTTGGTCAGCAGATTTGCTTCCACGCTGACCGCTATCTTCTGCATGTCTTCCATTGTGGCCGGTTCTCTTTCTATCAATTGATAAGCCATGTTAGCATCAAAACCATCCGGGAACTTCACCATGGCTAGTCCCACAGGTGGCCTTAGATGATCTGGAATTTCGTTATAAATTGAATTGAATATAATTAAATAGTCTTGGACCGACTCACCATTGTTTCTTTTGATTTGCTCATATTCAGCCAAAATTTGAAGAGGATTCTTTTTCACTTCCCAACGGTTTAAAAATTGTCTTTGTAGGTTAGCCAAGGTAGCGATACGTGCAGTCGGCAAACCTCTGAACCATTTCCTCCCTTCACCTGCAAATGTCTATACAAAGAGTCTCATTGCCACATTCTCCGCATCGATCTCATGAAATTCATAGAAGCCTGCCATTCTGTCCACATGTTGCTGAGCAGTAATGCCATTAGGAGTGCCATCAAAAAACGAGATTTTGCTTTGGTAATATGCGGGCATATCATCTAAAACTTGAGGCAAAACAAGAGGTGCAAAACGGGAAGCCATGACTCTTGGTGGATTTGTCCTCGGAGGTGTTGGAGGAGTGTGCACAGTTTGTAAGGGACTAGAAATTGGAGTTTGAAGCTGAGCTACAATGTAGTTATCAATTGACCGGTTAGCCCTTTCCGTCTCCAAGTCTACAAGAAACTGTGGATTGTGGACAGTAGAGTCAACCGCCCTTTCGGATTTGGTTTCGAACAACGATAATTCAAACTGCTCATCAAACTCTAGCTCTTCAATATACTCAAAAATGTTTGGGCATGAATGGGACTTGAACACGGGCGATATAGAGCTTTCTTGACGACGAATTCTTGAAATCAAATTGGGATTTTTGTAGATGTGTGGAGGGTCTCGATCTAGATTAGCTTTGGTATATCTTCTAGAAGCCAGCATGCTATTGAGAAAAATCAAAGGACACAACCAACTTTACTCAGCCTATCAAATCGTAAGCTTATCATCTGGAAGCTTAGAATTATCAGGAAGTAAGGGGATTGATTTCTTCCCCAGCGGAGTTGCCACTATGTTAGCACCTAAATCTGCCTTAGGCTGGAGGAAGGCAAAATTCAGGGTAACCACAAACCACGCTCAGTCTGGTAGCTAGCCCTACCAGAACAGGAGAGGGCTCTCTCCGAGTCACGCTCAATGAATAGATAAATGAAACGGTCTCAGATGACTTACAGTGCAATATTGATCTTAGGCTAGTAAGTGAATATGGATACAAGAAGTGATTTTTATGAATGACTGTGTTTTTGGGATGGTATGGGACAAGGAAAATTTTAAGAACCCCCCCTAAATTTACATGTATAATAAATGGGTGAATCTCCATGGTATATAGGAAAAATGGAAGGCGATTTTATCAATAATGTGATATGTATATATAATTTTTTGGCGAATCACCAGGCATGGCGAATATTTTACTCAATTATAAAATCTTGTGTTTATTGAATACACAAATGAAATCATTGCATTTCTTTAAAATATCTTTTGAAATCAAAATTACCGAAATTACATATCGATAATCTAGTGGGCGTAAGATAAAATTCACCCGTGCCATTCACAAAAAGCATGAGAAAAACCTAATACTATATATAAAACCAAGAAAAATTCAAATTCATCACTTCTATGTTCCTGTTTGAAATTAGAAAAATTACCCAAATTACAATCTGTTTACTCCACTTCTAGGGACCTAGTAACCACCCTGCCAATACACAAGTATGTTCCCGTTTGCAATTAGAAA
>APFE031070944.1:0-10770 GCA_000404065.3 Pinus taeda
TAGCTAATCTTTTCACCTTTTCACTTAAAAAACGACAATAACAAAAATGTAAGCAATTTTTGAAACTAGCTGAAAAAACATATCCATTGGAAGAATTGACTCTAGTAAACGTGCATAAAATAGAAATAATTATGAAATATGAGTTTGCCAGAAAATGCGTATCTATTGGAAGGAGTGGTAGACGTCACTAAATCATATCCTTTAATTTGGAAAAGCCAAAAAAAAACATAAATAATTATGAAATATGAGTTGGCGAGAAACACATATCTGTTGGAAGGATCTGCTGGAAGGATCGGTAGACGTCACTCAAGCATATAAAAGCCAAAGAAAATTGATGAGGCATATTTGTAGTTCGAATAAAAATGAGGCGGGAACACCTATAAATTTCAAATCATCACCTTCCCTTCCCCTTTATTGATTCTTTGTTTGTGCTATGTTTTTGTGGTAATCACTTTAATCTAGGTGTTTGAATTATGTTTTTGACGATGGAAATGGATTCAGCACCATCAAATACCTCTACTGCACCTAAAATTATGATGTTTGACAACTTTTACTTGTATTTACAAAAATCACTGCTAGAGTTTTTCAAAATATGATCAGAATTTCATAAAGTTTAGGGTAAAAAAGCATATATATTAAAATTGTTTTTTTTTCTCTTTTGTGTATAGAAGAAATAATTCGTAAAACTAATTTTAATACGTTTTAATTTTATGAAAGATAATAATATTCCACTATTTAAGATTAAAATATATTTCTTCAACATTCCAATATTAACATTAATATTTCAAATTTTTATTTTTATGTAGAAAAAATATTTTTTAAGTAAGAAAATAAATATATGTATTTAACAATACAATATTTATATATTTTTTAAATTTTAGCTTGAAATGGAAATACAATGCTTTCAAATCCCTATTTCAATAAATATAAAATCATTATATGCGCAAATGGTATAAATGTTATCACTCAACTTTTTGGCAAGTAGATAGGAAATGGAAACAATATTATAATATAATTTTCTCTTATTTTAAATTAAAAAGAAGTTTCTAACCTATAAAGTTTTCATAGTTTTTTATGTTATCTTAGCCATAAAGTCAGTGTAGTGCCAACAAAGTAGAGCATCTTTGCTATAGTTGAGGGACTAGTTTAGGCTTTTTGAAGTAAGGTCATTTTTTATTTTAAATTTTCTATGTATTATTTTTTAAATGTATTTATATTTTTAAATTCTTATTTTTATTAATAAATTTTAGAATTATTTTCATGTAATGAAACCTAGTAATAATAATTAAAAATTAAAAATTAACTAAAGCAAAAATCTTGCCATGTAATTAAATTTAATGAATAATAATAACTAAAAAATAATAAAAATGAATGTTTAATTATGTAAGTGGGCCTAATTAATAATAATAATTAAAGAATCAAAAACAACTAAAGTAAAAAAAACTCTTAAATAATGGGAATTGTGAAAGTAGTTGCAAGTTACTTAACAGAAAGGAACTCTTAAGGTAAGTTCCTTTTTGAAAAAATTAACAACCAAATCCATTAGTTAATAATAAGGTTGAGTTGGTTGAAAAATCTCATCTGTTGGAACAGATTAGTTTATAATAAAGCTCAATTGGCTAAAAAAAAACCCTTCTCTCTAACATACATATATATATTATAATATATATAATTATTATGTTGTGTGTGTGGTGTGGTCATGTTATTAATATATAAGATACTTTATACATATCTTTAAATTTTAACCTAGGCCTCATGTTAAATTGAAATGTAATGTTTTCAACCTTTTATTTAGAAATATATAATGGTTATGTGTCTAAGATATAATATTATAGTAAAGTTATATAATTAATATCATAACTTTTTGGAAACGACATATGAGACAAATAATATTACCATATAATTTTCTCTTATTTTAAATTAAAACAACTTTTCTAACATATAAATAATAAAAAAATATGTTATCTTATTATTTATTTTAAATTTTCCATGTCTTTTTTAAAATGTGTTTTAATTTTTTAATTCTTACTTTTAATGAGAGTGTTTTAAAAATATTAGTATGTAACGTAGCCAAATTATTAATAATAATTAAAAAAAACTCCAACAAAATAACGGAAATTCAAATGTCAAAGAAATTGATGCTTAAAAAATACACGAAATCAAAAAATAATTTTTTTTTTGAAATAATTAACAACAAAATCAATTACATGGAAAAAGCCAAATAAAACAGAATATGTACACAGAATGAGGCATATTTTCCCCTTTTATGTTAAAGGAGATAGAATTACCTATAAATTTCAAATATTCTTCATATTTGTTCAACGAAAGAGGTACAGAGAATTAGAGATATTTTTTTCCCCTTTTATGTTAAAGGAGGTAGAAGTACCTATAAATTTCAAATATTCCGGATTTTTGGTCCTCTTGCTCTCTTGACTGTTTTTTTGGTATGTTTTATGGGAAGCACCTCAATGTGGGTGTCTATTTTTTGTACTTTTATGGAGAGACTAATGATGCAAATCAGACACTCAGTGTGTAAAATATATTGTCCCCAACTTGTGGAGGAGGACAATGGATTTGGACCTCTAGTCTATTCTTGATGATCATTAGTTGGATGCCATTTTGATGAATACTTTAATTAGTTTAACCTCGTGCATGTCAGGTTAGTCTCTTTAAACCAGCCCCTTGTCCATGTTGATTTTGATAATTAGTTTATCTTGTTCAATTTACTTGGATTTTGAGAGTCTCCCTTAGGTTCCACTTCTAGAACAATGGATTTGGAAATATGGCCTTTCCAGAAGATGTTTGTGACACGCAATTGATTGAGATCAATGTTTTTTTTATTGTGTTACTTACTTAGATATTTGCTCTGCCCTTTTGTTGATTTCCACGAAATGAAATTATGAGTAAACTTGTGAACTTCAATTGAAAAAAGATACTTTGCTTGGTGACAAACTATAATTGGAAACTGGATATATAATACATGAATATTACCATATTAATGAACATTAAAAAATAATTCTCTAAATATACCTTTTTAATAAAATTTTATGTTAAATTTTTTTTTAATTCTTAAATTATTACTTATTACATACATTTTTTTAAAAATTTTACCATCTAACTAAGAATATAATTATCCAAACAAATTAACTCCAAAATAATGGAAATTCAAATGGTAAAAGATTTGATTGTTAACTAATCTTTTCACTTAAAAAACTGCAGTAACACAAGCGATAAACAATTTTTGAACCTAGCTGAAAAAACATATCCATTGAAATAATTGACTCTCGGAGACGTGCATAAAAGAGAAATAATTATGAAATATGAGTTGGCCAGAAAACGCGTATATGTTGGAAGGAGTGGAAACGCGTATCTGTTGGAAGGAGTGGTAGACGTCACTAAAGCATATCTGTTAATTTGAAAAAGCGAAAGAAAAGAGAAATAATTATGAAATATGAGTTGGCTAGAAACGCGTATCTGTTGCAAGGAGTGGTACACTTCACTAAAGCATATACGTCAATCTGGAAAAGCCAAAGATTATACACGTCACTTTTTTAGGTTTCCTTGTACGTAAAATTCAATGTTTTAAATTACATTGTCCCCGTGTAAAATTTGATTTCCCAATTTAATATTTCAAATTAGATTGCGCGTGTAAAATTTCATGTCCCATATTTGTCTCTTGACAAAGAGGAGGATAATGGATTTGTATTTTTAGCCAGCTCTAGAAGATCATCTTTCGCCTAAAATTTTATGTCCTATATTTGTCCATGGAGAGAAGAGGTGTATAATGGATTTGGACCTCTAGTTCATTTATCATGTCTTGGATGCAATTTTGATGAATTCTTTTTCGTTGGATGAGAACAAGAAATTTGGACCTATGGTTTTTTCGAAAAAAGATACTCTGCTAAATGCAATTGAATGATACCAATGTTTTTTCTTTCATTGATGTATGCATTGAGCCTTTTCTTTCATTGATGTATGCATTCGTTTATTCACTTAGATATCCGCTTTGTCACTTTTTATATCTTTGAGTTGACTAAGTTCATTTCATATATGTTCGAGTAAATTTATTCTCAAACTTGAACTAAATTCATTAAGCCTTGTGATTTGATGAATATACTCTGTTTATTTCTTTCTGCTTTGTTTATTTAAATTTAATATCATTTTTTTTAATGTAATTTTCTTACATTAATGTATCTCTCGTTACTTTCGCCTCTTTAAATCGGCCTCATATCTGATAATTAGTTTATCCCATTCAATTTAGGTCCATCTCTGTGTCTGTTTTCAAATTTGTGTTGGTTGCAACAAGAATAGTTTGTACTTCAAAATCCTTTAGGCTCCTTCCAGAACACTTTTTTTCATATCACTTAGCTGCTTCCAGAACTCTTTTTTTCATATCACTTGCTTTTAATATCATGGTAGTACAATTTACTGTAAAATTTTCATTGAGTTATTGGTACCAACTCTTTTTTTTGGTGAAAGACACTAGTTATTCAATTACTTGAGAGACTGTCCAATACTATCCTTCCTTGCCATTTTCGATTGATTTCAGAGAAATTGCAGTAGCCCAATTTTGGCACTCATCTCATCTTTGGACATAAACTTCCATCTTCATCTAACTAGTTAGTTTCCACTCAAACCCACACGAAATCGAATTCTTAGCTTCGTCACACACTATAATTGTCAACTCATAGCTTACGCTATAAAAGCATTTAAAATAATTGTCCTTGGTTCACGACTTCTTCGCTAGCGAAACCAAAGTAAGATATATATCTTGTTGAGGATTTGGGTGCGCCCAGATTTTTACTTACCTTTGCCATCGGTTGCTTTTGAAGTTTAAGGCTTTCAAAAGGTAGTCATTTTATACCGATCCATAATAATTACATTTCCACACCCAACGATCTCAAGCTAAGATGTGGACCCTCGTTGTATGGTCTCTGCAATTCATAATAGTTGCGATTGAAACCGGGTTGTACGGTTAAATGACTAATCACAGCGATCGTATGCAAATAGGGCGATATCACTGGGGCATGAAATAACAAGATTTTGTTAGATATGACATCGCCTGCATTATCCGATCGATTGTTGAGATGTATCCACCAATACCTTGGAAAGGCTCTTCAATGCTCTTACCACAAGTGTCAGAACGCGAAATATAAAAATATAAGCTTATGTTTTGGAGGATGTATGTGTTTAAGAGCGTTTTACCAGTTACCAAAAGCACATGTTATTATAGTTTTGAATTCAATTAAGTATTACTTTTATCCACCGCTTATATTATTATAGTTTTGAATTCAATTAAGTATTACTTTTATCCACCACTTTTATAAGGTTTTTATATATTTTAGCTAAAATGTACACTAGATTTTAGCAACCGGTAGTTTATTTAAATATATTTTATGTTGAATGTGAAGAAAATAATACATTAATATAATTTAGTTAATGATTCTAAATATGACGAACCTCATTTAGTTGACAACATTAATGGGTTAATGTCACTTTTTTTGAAGTTAGATTTAATTTATGATATATCTTTTTATATGCTGAGGTGAGTTCAATTCAAATCAAAATCTATTATGACATATATATAATATATTTTATAAAATTTGAATTTTTTTAGTAATGTTACTTAAAAAATATCTCACAACAAATATTATTATGAACTATAAATTATAGATATTTTTAACATGGTTTTTTTTTTTTTAAATTTTAGCAATTAAGGTGTCTATATATATGTATTTTAATTAAGCCCCAAGGGTTAGCTCAGTTGGTCAAAATCCGTACCTTGTCACAAGGAGGTCACAGGGTGCAATCTCCCCGAAGCCCTCAGGGTAAGACCTTGCTAGTGGGCCATGAGGCTAGATTCCCTTCGGGGTCGGTTAGCCTAGATTTTTCCATGGACGTAGTGCCACCCATTGACTAGAGTGACAAAGAGAGACAAAGTGAGGGAAAGAGGGAAGGGAGAGGGAAGAAAAGGGAAGGAAAGAGGGAAGGGAGAAGGAAGAAAAAGGAAGGAAAGAGGTAGATAGATAGGTGTAGTGAGGGAGAGAGGGAGAGAGTGGCGGGGGACGAAGTAGAGAGAGAGAGAGCAGGCGGAGGAGGAGGAGGAGGCAAGGGAGAGGAGAGGAGGAGGAGGAAAGGGAGAGGAGAGGGGTCAGTGTGTGAGATAGAGATAGAGAGAGGTACAAATAGAGAGTGGAAGTGGGTATATTGGCAAGAGGAGGGAGAGAGACTAAGACAGAGAAAGAGAGAGAGACAGGTAGAGATGGGGGTAGAGAGGCAAAGAGAGGGAGGGTGAGAGATAGATGGAGGGAGAGAGAAAATGTGAGAGGGAGTAATGAAGCGGGGCAATAGAGTTAAAGAGAGAGATAGACGGAGAGAGGAAGGAGAGGTAGAGAGAGAAACATGGAGGAATGGGGGGATGAGAGAGGGAAGGGGTAAGGGGAGAGAGATTAATAGAGTTGGGGTAGAGAGGGATAGAGGGACAAGGGAGGAGGGTCAATCAAGAAAGCGGAGGATAAGGGAGAGATGGGAATGTGGGGAGTGAGAGAGAGATATAGAAAGAGGTGGGGGCAAAGGGAGATGAAGGGAGGGGTGGAGAAAGTGGGGGGTGGAGAGGAGGGAGAAAGGGAGAGAGAGCAAGGGGGAGAGGGAGAGAGCATGGAGAGAAATAAGGATAGAGGGGAAGAAAAACATAATGTGGGAGAAAGAGAGATATGAATAGATCGAAATTGAGTCACTGAGAGAAATTGAGGAGGGAGATTATAGAGAGAGAGGGAGGGAGGGAGAGGGAGAGAGAGAGGTAGGAAAAGTGAGAGAGTGAAAGGGAGAGAGAGAGAAAGGGTTGGAAATGCAAAGAGAGGGAGGTGGAATGGGTGGATAGGTAGAGTGGAGAGGGAGGGAAAGAGAGAGAGAGAGAGAGTGAGTAGGAGAGAGTGAAGGGGGAAGCGAGAGAAAGGGGTGGGAAGAATGAGGAAAGGGGATGGAGGAGAGGGATAGGGGAATGAGAGAGAGGGGGGCAAGGTAGGGGGAATGGGGAGAGTGAGTGGGAGAGATAGAGAGAAGGGAGGGAGATGAGGAGAAAGAGAGACAGGATCAAAAGGGGAGAGGGGAGGGGGAGAGAGAGAAGGAGATGGAGGGATGGGTAGAGGTGACAAGGGAGATGTGTAGATAGTTGGAGGAGGGGAGGTAGCAAGGGAGATGTAGAGAGCTAGTTAGAGGGAGGGAAACGAAAGAGGTGGAGTGGGGAAGAGATAGAGAGGGATAGAGGGAGGGAGTGATGGAGGGAGTTAGCGTGAGGGAGACTGCAAAAGGGAAGAGTTGGAGAGGGGAAGGTTGAAAACACTTCACTAAATTCTTTTAATAAACACTCGAAAAAAAGTTACAAAATGCTTTTTTAAATGTTATAAAATCCGTAGGGCTTAGGGCTTAGGGTTTAGGTTTTAAAATGTTATAAAATCCTTAGGGTTTTGCAGTTTAGGGTTTTGCAGTTTATAATATTTTAGTAAATACTTTTAATAAACAATAGGTTTTAGGTTTTAGGGATTATTTAGTAAATACTTTTAAAAAAAGTTTAGAAAATGTTCCAAAACGCTTATTAAAATGTTATATAACTCTTAGGGTTTAGGGTTTATGTTTATGGTTTATAAAAATCTAGTAAATGCTTTTATGATTAGGGTTTAGGGTTTATTATTAGGGTTTGGGGTGTAGTGTGTAGGGTTTAGGGTTTATAACACTTTAGTAAATGCTATTAATAAGCACTTCAATAAAAGTTACATAACACTAAAATCTTAGAAAATGCTTCAGTTTTAAGTTTAGAGTTTTTGATTTAGTGGTTAGGGCTTAGGGTTCAGGTTTAATAACACTTTAGAAAATTCTTCTAATAAGAACTTAAATAAAAATTACAAAACACTTTTATAAATGTTATAAAATTGTTTATGGTATATGGTTTAGGGTTTGGGATTTATACAACTTTAGTTAATGTTTTTAAAAGAAACTTAAAAAAAAGTTACAAAATACTTGTTAAAATGTTATAGAATACTTAAAGTTTAGGGTTTATGCATTAAAATGGTAAAAAATACTTAGGGTTTAGGGTTTGAGATAGGGAGATAAATTGAGGAGCGAGAATATAGAGAGGGAGGGAGGGAGGGAGAGGGGGAGAGAGAGGCAGGAAAAGTGAGAGAGAGAAAGGGAGAGAGAGAAAGGGTTGGAAATGGAAAGAAAGGGAGGTGGAATGGGTGGATAGATAGAGTGGAGAGGGACGGAAAGAGATAGAGAGAGAGAGTGTGGGGGAGAGAAGGCGAAGGGGGAAGGGAGAGAAAGGGGTGCAAAGAGTGACAGAAGAGGATGGAGGAGAGGGATAGGGGAAATGAGAGAGAGGGAAGGAAAGGTAGGGAAGAATGGGGATAGTGAGTGGGAGAGATAGAGAGAGATTGTGCGTGTAAAATTTCATGTACCATATTTGTCTATTCACAAAGAGGAGGATAATGGATTTGGACTTCTAGCCAGCTCTAGAAGATCTTCTGTCGCGTAAAATTTCATGTCCCATATTTGTCCATTGAGAGAAGAGGTGGATAATGGATTTGGACCTCTAGCCCATTCATCATGTCTTGGATGCAATTTTGATGAATTCTCTTTCATTTGATGAGAACAAGAGATTTGGACCCATCGTCGTCTCGAACAAAGATCCTCTGCTAAATGCAATTGAATGATACCAATGTTTTTTCTTTCATTGATGTATGCATTGGGCTTTTTCTTTCATTGATGTATGCATTCGGTTATTCACTTAGATATCTACTCTGTCCCTTTTTATATCTTTGAGTTGACTAAGTTCATTTCGTATATGTTCGAGTAAGTTTATTCCCAAACATGAACTAAATTCATTAAGCCTTGTGTTTCTCTTTTGTTATGATTTGATGAACATGAACTGCCAATGGGCGAGTTGATATGTTCCAATGCCCTCTTGTTGCTGCTACCCTCACCGTTGTTTGTCTATTCTCCAAATTGTTTCCAGGTACTCTGTTTATTTCTGCTTTGTTTATTTAAATTTAATATAATTTATTTTAATGTAATTTTCTTAAATTAATGTACCTCGCATTAGTTTCGCCTCTTTAAATCAGCCTCATATCGTTGTTGATTTTGATAATTAGTTTATCCCATTCAATTTAGGTCCATCTCTATGTTTGTTTTCACTTTTGTGTTGGTTGCAACAAGAATAGTTTGTACTTGGATTTTGAGGGTTTCCTTTAGGCTCGGCTTCCAGAACTCTTTCTTTCATATCACTTAGATTTTTTTCATATCACTTAGATTTTAAGGTTTCCTTTACGCTCTGCTTCCAGAACTCTTTTTTTCATATCACTTGCATTTAATATCATGGTAGTACAATTTACTGTAAAATTCATTGAGTTATTGGTACCAATTTCAACCAGTTGACTAGGAGACAACTCTTCTTTTTGGTGAAATACAAAAACTATTCAATTACTTGAGAGACTATCCAATACTATCCTTCCTTGCCATTTCCTTGCCATTTTTGATTGATTTCAAAGAAACTGCAGTAGCCCAATTTTGGCACCTCATCTCATCTTTGGACATAAACTTCCATCTTCATTTAACTAGTCTAGTTTCCACTCAAATCCACATAAAATAGAATTCTTAGCTTCGTCACACACTATAATTGTCCACTCATAGCTTACGCTATAAAATCATTTAAAATAATTTTGGCAAAGTCATTTTTCATGATTCTGGGTCGGGTTAAGGTCCTTGGTTCACGACTTCTTCGCTATCCAAAACCAAAGTAAGATATATGTCTTGTTGAGGATTTGGGTGTACCCATATTTTTACTTATCTTTTCCATCTATTGCCTTTGAAGTTTAAGGCTTTCAAAAGGTAGTCATTTTATACCGATCCATAAGAATTACATTTCCACACCCAACGATCTCAAGCTAAGATGTGGACCCTCGTTGTATGGTGTCTGCAATTCATAGTAGTTGGGATTGAAACCGGGTTGTATGGTTAAATGAATAATCACAGCGATCGTATGCAAATAGGGTGATATCACTGGGGCATGAAATAACAAGATTTTGTTAGATATGATATCGCTTTCATTATCCGATCAATTGGTGAGATGTATCCACCAGTACCATGGAAAGGCTCTTCAATGCTCTTACCACAAGTGTCAGAACGCGAAATATAAAAATATAAGCTTATGTTTTGGAGGATTTCTGGGTTTAAGAGCGTTTTACCAATTACCAAAAGCACATATTATTATAGTTTTGAATTCAATTAAGTATTACTTTTATCCACCACTTTTATAAAGTTTTTATATATTTTAGCTAAAATGTACACTAGATTTTAGCAACCGGTAGTTTATTTAAATATATTTTATGTTAAATGTGAAGAAAATAATATATTAAATTATACTACAATTTAGAATAATATAATTTAGTTAAAACAATTTATGCAAAGATGATTCTAAATATGACGAACCTCATTTAGTTGACAAAATTAATGGGTTAAGGTCACTTTCTTTGAAGTTAGATTTAATTTATGATATACCTCTTTATATGGTGAGGTGAGGTCCATTCAAATCAAAATTTATTATGACATATATATAACATGTTTTATCAAATTTCAATTTTTTTTAAGTAATGTTACTTAAAGAATATCTCACAACAAATATTATTATAAACTATACATTATAGATATTTTTAAGATGGGCTTTTTATTTCTTTTTATTTTAGCAATTAAGGTGTGTGTATATATATATATTTTAAT
>APFE031070950.1:0-31258 GCA_000404065.3 Pinus taeda
GTTTCGAAGGTATTTATCTTCGCTCTTGTCAGATGAGTCGATGATTTTAAGAAATGGTTTGCAGTCAGCTAGTCTTATCTTTTCTTCTGCAATGCAATGCAATGCTTCCTCTTATATATAGATCACCTGCATTTTGTGCTATACAACAGGGTGCCCTGTGAATATCAGAGAACCAATATTGCCTTCCACGTCAATTCGGGCTCCAGTGCTTACTGGCTGGGGCTCCTTGTTGAATACGTAAATGGAGATGGCGACCTAGGAGCGGTCGATTTAAAACAGGTGGGTGCTTTACACACTTAAATTAAATTTTCCCCATCGTATACGCTATATTGATTATTGCAATTATACTTACAAGTTTATCTAACGGCTTCGTTCGTGTTTCGCTTCTACTCTCTTCAGGCAAACTCCAATACATGGCAACCAATGCAACAAACATGGGGTGCAAATTGGGCTTTGAACAGTGGTCCACTAAGTGCTCCCTTCTCCATTCGCCTTACAACCCTCTCCACAGGCAAAACGCTCATTATAACCCTCTCCACAGGCAAAACGCTCATTATAGATAACGCTATTCCAGAGAATTGGCAGCCAAATGCTACGTACAATACCAATGCCAACTTTCATTGAAAGCAAGGCATGAAATATATTTAGATGCACAAATTCCAACGATTCATAGGATATCTACAATAATAATGCGACCCTTTCCTGCTCTGAGTGCTGCTCTGTTTCAAACATTCTCACTCACTCATTCATTCATTCATGATGGGCGGATAAAAATCCAAAGCACAGCGCACATAGTATCTACTACTTGTCATGATTGCTGCACTGCAGTTATGTGAACTGAGCTGAGCTGAGCTGCCGATTAGCCCGGTGGCATGTGTATTCCTCCTTCGAATAAAGTTTAATCACTGAGCAGGAATAAAATGAAAGGTTCATGGTATGATATGTGATTCCAAATTATAATAAATAATCTCGTTTGGGGGCAATTTCGAATTCATTCATTGCGAGTTTCTCAAACAATTGTGTAAACATGTTTTGGGCCCTCCAAACATTTATTGTCGATAAGATCGAGCACCCTTTAAATTAAATCATTTTGTGCCATTTGAATGACTCAACGAATGTTGGAATATCACATTTCAAACCTCTCAACAAGTAAAATTTCACCACATGGATATATTACTTAATCCCCAACTCATATTTATTGCTCCCAATTCAAGCTCCAGTAGGAACAGTTCACGTGCATGTCCAATTTTGGATATCATTTGCTCGTGCTTTAAACTGTTTAGCTTAGAGATCCATGCATTTTTTATTGAGGATGTTCTGAAACAGGTTTAAACACCGACCAAACAAAAATGCCTTCCTCACTTATATATTTGTTAATATGAATTAACTGTGTGCCCTCCCAATCGCCCAGACTTGAATTATGTTAATATATAAACTTGGACCAATCTTACTTCTTAACGATGGAGATTCCAGGCCCTCTAAACGTACGTTAATGTGCCTCCCGCTGCTGTCTCATTTACTCACTGGCTTGCGCAATTTCAGATCTCACGCGTGGCCATTACAACTCTGTACGAGTTTACACAATTTCTGTTACGTCTTACCGTGAGCGGCAACTAACTAAGAAATTTCTGCCACTCTATACCTCTGGCACTCTCAGATAAAATTCTTCCACCATTATGAATTATAAAAAAATAGTTAATAATCAACGATTATGAATTGTAAAATAATAGTGAGTAAATATTATGAATTACAAAACCTGAATTAATTGTTAATAATGATTATGAATTATAAAACCAGAACTATAATATATGCAGCCTGAACCCAAAACACATAATTTTTGCATAATTCGTGGAATGTATGTGATATAGTTAACGTGTATTATGGATCATAATATATTCAACGCCTAACCCAAAACAAAATTCTGAAATATGATATGTTATTTGTGTATTATGAATTATAATAATACAATATTATAATCCGAAATAATAATAATAATAATAATACTTTTTACCAATAGGATTTATCAAATGAAATTATAAAACCAGAATTATAATATAAATGTATTTTAAGTATATTATGAATCATAATACACTTTACATGAAATGCAAAAAACAATTCTCTCTTGCTATGTTTATTGTGAATCATAATAATATTGTTCATAATGATTACTAATAATGAAATATTTTTTGTACTTTTAAAAACCTATTGTCAATATTTATTACCTATCATAATATAGTTTATAAAAATTACAAGTTAGACTTCTTGAATAGATATAACATAAAAATATTTTTGTTGCTCTAAAATTTGGGGTATTTTAATGATTTTTTTTTCTAGAGTGTTTTAAAAGACAAATAGATTTAGATGTATTATTGAATAAAAGATATAATAGTTTGTTTGTGCATATTTAGTAACTCTCTATTTATTTATTTTTATGTGTGTTGGTTATTATTTATCATGGTATTATATGGAGATTTCGTTCCTTTGTTGGTACAATGATTGGAATATTACATTGAAATTTGGCCATGTTGTTTGTTTACAAATAGATATATCATTCAATATAAAATATAGAAGCTTTCGTATGCATATCTACCAACTCTGTAACAACTGTGTCTCTTCTCATTATTTATCATGGAAAATCAGATATGGAAAATCACATTGAGACTCTAGTGACTTCCAAATGCTAGTGCCAAGGAGATTGAGTACATGCGCGAATAGATCCTCACATATGTGAGAAAAATATGGTAGGTCAAAAATGTTAACAAATTAATTTTCAGTAAGATATATGACATATGTATAGTTTTTAAATTAAATAAGCATATCTCCCTTAATATTGAAATTCTAAAATTCTTATTATTTCATGTTTACTAAGTCTCCTCGCATTCTATTGTTTGTATGGATGACATCAATAAAAGTGTTAACATATTTTCTTATAATGAATTTGTAAACCTAGGTATCTTCACTATTAAAATTTGCTCAAACATATTTTGCAGAATAATGAAGAGTTTAATCTTAATTACAAAACTCAAAAAAATAAACCAGATATTTTAACCATCAAACCAATTTGAAAATCCATATGAACACATAGAAAGAAATAGGGTTATGACTAGTTAAATCATGATCTTTCAAAGAAAAGAGAAAAACAATTAAGTGAATCTTAAAAAAATGTGAATAATTCCACACAATTGTTTTAGATTGAAGCCTCAAAGTGTTGAAATACATTTTTTCATTTAACTTTGTTCCTATAAAATGTGGCTACTAGAAACTCAAAAAACACCCAATGAAACTCATAATGCACAGTGGAAGTCTAACAATTAAGTTTTAGCTTCAAAATTGTCATTAAGTATAAGCTAACATGTTTATAATCAGAAAGAAAGAAAGAAAGAAATTGAATATTGCTTGATTATAAAAGTTTGCATCTATATACCTAGCAGCTATGCTAACTTTTTGTGTTCTTATTATTTAAACTCCACTTGTGAATTCCAATTGCTAGCGTCAAGGAGATTGGCGCTCATGCCTCGAGAGAGTGCACGGAAATTGAGTACATGTGAGAAAAATATGGTAGGTCAAAGGTGTTAACAAATTATTTTTTTAGTGAAATATATGATATATGTTTAGTTTTATATTAAATAAGTGCATCTCACTTAATATTGAAATCATAAACTTCTTATCATTTTCTCCTCTTTTATAAGTCTCCTTGCATTCTATTATTTGTATGGATGCCATCTCTATATATCAATGCTAACATGAAGAAAAGAAAAAAATTATTTACCATGAAAAATGTAAGTCAAATTCTTGTTAATTTATTTTATGTTGAAACGATATTATTTACCTTTCGAAGAGGTAAGGCCCTTTCAATCTAGTCTACCTATCTTCTTTAGGGAAGATAAAGACACCAAAGTTATCGTGAATGTGGTTGGAGATAAAAGTTCTAATTTCGTTTCAAATCCTGCAATGTCTAGAGCCAGAGACATGGAAAGTACAATTTGAGAATTATTGGAAGTACTGAATTGGCAAATTGAGTAGCAAGGGAAATTAAAAGCATTTAAACATGACCTCCATTGAAATGTCTTGATCGAGCCCCGATTTTTCTTGTGTGACTCCCGCACATTCAAAGATTAGAGTGGTGGAAAAGAGAGCTTGACCGATATATAGCTCGAATGTGCTCCCTTATTGAAAACCCCACCAAAAGAAGATGGACACCTGATTGGATGCCCAATTAACCATAGGTTACATAGGAGCTCGATTGGAATTTTTTTATAGCTCAATCAAGCAATATTATTTAAGCTCTCAAATTCTCAATCCAAGGCTAAGATATTGCTTGATCGAGCACTTAAAAAATGATCAATGGAGATTATTTTTTGTGCTTTTCCCCTTGCGTGCTTGCCAAAAAGTGCAACCAACCTCCATGGATTCACCTGATTGAAAACCGATGTATCTCTACTATGAAAACTTGCTCAAAAACATTTTGCAAAATAATGAAGAGTCTAATATTAATTATAAAATGAGAAAAATAAACTAATTAAATTAAAAAATTTAAACTACAAAACCACACCCAAAAGCTACATGAATAAATAGCAAGAACTAGGTTACGACTAGTGAAACCATGAAGCCAATAAAACAAATTTTCAAATCCATGAGATAAAACACTAAGTGAATCTTAAAAACTTTAATAAATCAACACAAACTTTGTTATCTTGAAGTTCCGAAGTGTCGAAAGATATTTTATTTTAACTTCGTTCCTGAAAAAAATGGGTGTGCACATTAAGTTTATGGGTGGCGCTTGTCATATGGATATCGTCTTAATATTAACATCAAAATCCTCAAACTTGTGTCTAATCACTATACAACCTCTCATCATGTATCCTACCATATACCAAAGCATTTGGTGAGTTCGATTCCATATGTATAGGGAAGTAAACAATACTCAATGGAACTCATAATTCACAATGCAAGTCTAACAATTAAGTTTGATGTTCAAAGTTATAATTATATATAATGATGCAGGAGCATCCAGCTAAGGGTACCATGACCGGGTGTTTGGTCTCAGCTAAGGAGGACAGGTTCATTTACATTTGTTGATCAAAACAGTGTCTAGGAACTAGCTTTTATTTCATTATTAGTTAAGGGATATTAGGAATAGTACAGTTAGGTTAGGGTCATTACGGTCACATTGCTCTGTCTTTTTATTAATCTATTTTACAGCTGTCTTTTCATTTAAAAAAAATAATAAATATTGTAAACCCTACGGCACAAGAAACCCAAAAATAGTTATCAATTGTGTAGCTATAAAAGTAACTAAAGGATAACTGGGAACAGTTCAAGTAACTGCGTGAATACAATACAAAAACCAATGTAATACATTTTTAAGGGGTTCAATGCACGAGAACAAAAATACAAAAAGGAGAAAATAATTTTCAAACATCCGAATATCTGAATCCATCTGTAAACAGTTTGTCTATGACATTTATTTCCTTTCCTCTAATGACTGTGTGTGTAAAATAAATAGCACTGTGCGTTCCCATCTATTTTTTTCTTTTTATTAAACAGAGAAATAGCTACCAAGTTCAACAAAGAAGCCATATGAGCGTTCCCAACACAGAATTCTGGTAATAACAATAACAGTTCCCAAATAGATGAAAGCAAATGACAGTTACGAAGCAATTCTCAACAGAGCGAGAATACAACTGCTGAAGAATGAAATCCAAAACAGTGGTAACCCATTTACACATAATTTCTTGTTAGTTCCTCTTTTATAACCATAATACTGGCATACATCAATAATAGTTCTGAGTGCTTGACTAAAACAGAGTAGGATAATACAAACAGCCAATCCCCGAAAGCCAAGGTTGGACCCATGTCGGCCACAACAGAAAAAGCGAATAAACTACAAATGTCCAGAGCTCGAACAATAGTTGAGATTACATACAGACAGAGCCAAGTTCGCTTGACAGAGAAGACAACGAAACAAAGGAATACTGGACTTTTCCAATGTCTAGACAGAGGAATAATACTACGAGTTAATTAACAGTAACATAGAATGACCCTACTGGAGCCATTGCTTGTAACTGTTTCAAAGAGCAAGCTTGGGGCAAACCCTAACCTGCCAGAGAGAGCTAACAGGGCATGTCAGTTAAGCGAATGCCGAGAGCAACCTGGAAATAAAATTCGACAAGCAAAATCAGAAGAAATGGCTTACCTTAAGAGTATTTTCATTGGAGGAACAAAACCCTAACTGAGTCACAGTCAACCGTGAAAATCCTGCAGACAAACGGGTGACTGCCGTTAGTGTTGAAGAAAAATGAAGAAGACAAGCTATTGCATGGAGGGGTGAACTTACCTTGCCAGGACCAAGCGAAGCTGAGGAAGCCACTGTGAAAATAGTGATACATCAACTAGAGAATCAAAAAAGGAAGCTTAAACATAAAAGTTGTAACATAACAAGACAAGGGAACAGAGGAAAGAATAATAACGACAAAGAAGGTTAAAGATCCAACAGAGGAATGGCATAAACCCTCTCGCAGACAAAGCCTTCAATACAGTGCTTAGGCATCCAGGCGATGAAACTGCAAGTGTGGGCGGAGATACCTCGCCACGAGGTGGAGGAGTTCATAGCTGGGCGCATACAAAGCATTGCTGGCAAGCTCTATACAGTCGCGAATAGGCCGAGCACAAACCTTCATCGCAGCAGGGAGCAAAGCAAGAAATGACCAAATAAAATGAAACGAGGGTTTTGGTAACACCAAATAACGAGAAGGCAAAAATCGAGGCAGGTACAACCAGCAGACCAACATTAACTCCCAAACCAATGTGACAGACAAATATCCTAGTATTGACCCAGATCACAAATTAATCATTGGTTAATCAACATTAATCCATAGTTACGGGCTGGTTCCATCATATAACTTAACATGTTTATAATGAAAAAAAGAGAGTAAGAAATTGCATGTACTCGTGCGTACTTAAGAAGATAAGCAATCATGATCATCCCTTCACGAGCACTTGCACCACGACACAATAAACCTCTCCTCCTAGAAAAAGGAAAAAGGAGAATTCTTCTCTGAACTCTAATAGCAGCTAAATCATAGAAAAAAATGTCAAATTCATTATAAAAAAAGTCTCAAATTGTTGTGAACAAGCTAATGGTTATTTGGTTATGCTTTTCAAATGTCATGTTACAATGTTTGTGGCCTTTGGTTGTGTTTTATCTTTTAGTTAGAAGAATGTTTGGTATTAACTCTACATCAACATAAGAATGTGGTATAAGATATAAGAGTACATCCCTTAGTGGTTACAACACTCATCGTTGACTTTGCAAGGAACACTTTGAAATTGTACCTCTCATTTGATTTTATTTGAAACATAAAAGATAGTATATGTACGTGTATTATGATAATGTTCAGTTCTAAATATGTGCATGATGATATGTTCACCATGCCAGCATGAGAAGAGAATCACATTCATTTCTAGATGTTTCGATTTTAATATATCAGGCTGAAACTTTAAAAGAATTTCATGATATTGGGTGTAATAAACATAAATAAAGAAAGAGAATATGGTGGGAAAGAGTATAATGATGTTAGGTGCAACAAGAATAGAAGAGAGAGAGAGAATCATGGAATATTTATCATCGAACAATTATAATGGCTTTGGATAATCAAATATTTATTTTGTTTTACTTGTAAACAACCTATATGCATAATCATGATAAATAAATTTAAACATGACAATGTCACTAGGTTTTTGGAAAGAAACATAAAATCTCTAATGCCCTTCCTCTAGGAATCAAATTCCAATACCTTCATCCAAGTTATGTTTCAATGTGCTATTATTAACCACAAATGATTATGATTCATAAAATTTCCCTCTATCCATGTTAGAAGGATAGGCATTGAGGCATATATTATTATTTGTGGAAACCTTCCATTTCTATTGCAAGTTGTTGTTATCTAACACCCCACCGTCTTCAATAATTCTATTATCTTGTTGTGTGTGTGTGTGGGAGAGAGAGAGAGAGAGAGAGAGAGAGAGAGAGAGAGAGAGAGAGAGAGAGAGAGAGAGATACCGTGTGTGTGTGTGTTGTATTCTTTAGAAAATGTTAATTACTTATATTGATGTTGAAGCTCAAATGAAAAGGATTCAAAAATATTGGGAGCCTACTCATTGTTGGGTTCAATCCATGTTTGAAACATATGCATGAGCATAGAAATTTAAGGATCCATACTTAGGTTACAATGTAAAGGTATTGGGGTATATTACTAATTCCTAAATGCCAACTACAAAATGTTTGGCTATAATTTTGTGAAAATATTAAGATTTGAAATGTTTAGTTTATTCACACACACACACATACACAGAAATGAATATAATTTGGGTGAATTGTATTTACAAAAATGGGAATTGGTGAATTCTTTTTGTGGAAAACTAAAAGGAAAATTAGTGGTAGGGTATAATTTACACACTAAATTTTCTCTATCCATGAGAAGTGGGGTTTCCTTTAATATCATTAGGTATATCACGAAAATGGGTATATTGATAAAATTTCCTATGCTAACCTAGTTATCATAATTTATTTTTCCATATTTTAATTAATACTATGAAGGATTAGGCAAAATAGAAACCAATCCTATCCTAGAACCAACCAACTGATTGTTCTGGAACTAAGTTACATACCCTTTTCATGCTTAACAAAAGTGAATGATAGCATGGATGAGTGAGTATTCTCCTATCACGATGGACTACCTCAATGAATTGATTTGATGTGTAGATTGTCATCATAAATATACTGAAGATCTTGGGCTATGGAAAAAATTCTCGTTGGTCTAAAACAAAAGAGTCAAAGGGAGCTTTTAAACTCCAATGCGTCAGTTATAAAGCCACTTATAAATATTTACTCAACATAACTCCCTCTCTCGACACAAGACATTAGCATAACTGTTATTGTGGTTACACCATCTAGAATATTTACATAGCCATTGCCAACATGTTCATGAACGCCCCAAACATTCCATAAATGACAATAAGCACAACTTTATGTTTCGAATCGATTGTTATTTCCATACTTTTATTTTGATCTAAAATGGGCATTTATTTCAAAAGAGGAAAAGTCCTTATCATTTTCAATGAGCATATTATTTGCGACTTAAACTGAAGATTAAATTAGAAAGGCCTATAAGATGGAAAAATTATTGAACACACATTTAAATTATATGATAGAGAATGGTGGATGATTTTAAGTCAAATTTTAGAATTAGATGATTATTAATAATGATCCTATAAAATTTTGCATGAGTATAAAAGGTTGGAGTCCTGGATTATTAAGCAATCTAGAGATCAAATAGTCATATGCTCACTCTTAGAATAGAAATTCCATACTTGTGTTAGATATATTTTAGGTCATTTTCAATTTATATTCTGTTCCATTACATATAAAATATTCTTTAGGCCACACTCACATAAGTGCACCTTCAATCTGTGTCTACCACTATCCATGTTTCTCTATCTTCATCTTTGCTTTTTTCTAAGATTCCTTGTTGAACTTGTTATTTTGTAGTATGTCCTATTCATTGATTTTTTTTTTTGTTAATGTAAGAAAATGATTGAAAGGGATTTTTTATATTAAAATGATACCCTTTTTGTTTTTTGTTTTTTGTTTTGTTTTGTTTTTTTTTTTTTTTTCTCAAGGAAAGTACAACTTGTCGATAAAAATGGCAATTGTGCAAACTATTTGTGTAGATTTATTAGGATATTTAATTTCATTGAGGACAAAGAGAAAGGAAGCCATAATTTTTGGGGATGAAATAGTTATGGTAAAAAGGAATCCCTTGAACGAAAAATTGCAATTTCATGTCATAAGATTCCACCCATGCAAGAAAACAACAATTAATATTCAAACCATCTTGTAAAAATATAGAATCTCTCTTCGATGTAAAATCTCATAGGCTAGGGATGAAACTCCAATGCATTCCATTAACACATTGTCAATACATACTTCACTATATGTCTCTTTGATACTTAATCTAATGTCACTTCTATGCTTAAATGCTGGGACTACCACACAACTTCCCTCATTCCATGTTGAATTGGCCGCCTCATATATATTCATAACATATTTATCATGTAGGAACCTCAAGGACATATGAACTGAAAACCTGAATCAACTCCTACAAAAATACTTTCTATGCTTCCTTAGAATGAAGTGATCTATTAGAACTCTTAATGGAAGTGCACATTATTGGCTTTGAAACCCAAACCTCTCTATTGAAGACATAGTTATGACGATGAGAACTAGACACATAGCCTCAATCTCACGGAATTCTCTATCTCCAATCCATAGCTAGGTTGATCACCTTTATATTCTTAAACTTATTACCTCATTTAGACTGAGAAAAGTTAGGTATCGTACCCGACCTATTCCATATCCCTTGTGATTCTCTAACACTATGGGACATGTCCCGATTATCACACTCCTTAATGATTGGTTTCACGTGTGTGAATTTTTATATTTTACATCCCATATTGTACAATTATCCCTCGAATTATATTTATTTCCTATACAAAGAAGAAAATATGATAGAGCTTGAGCCTCCGCGTGTTTTCCTCGGCAAGTGGGACACTTCGAAATAAAATTCCAGTTCACATGTGAGCATTGATCAACAGTAGGAAATGTGCTTCATCATATTCAATCACAATGACTTGGATTCAACATATGCCAGTCATTCAATATTTTGAGAGACTTGCAACTAATTATGGGAGGTGTAGGAGTACTTGTCTGACATATGTGTTTACCAGTAGTTCCATTTTCTTAAGAGATAGTACCAAGGAAAGGACATATGGCCACTAAATTTAACTTCAGTTGGCCAAGGTCCTTGATATTCTTTCCCTTGCCCTCTTGATACAGTTCTTTTCGAATATTTTCCAACCTCATGTACAAATTTTCTGCTTGCAAATTGACTCAAATATACACCAATTTTAGTCACTTTTGTCTAATAATATACATATTTTGTGGGATTGGGGATGGTGCGTTCTAGTCCTTGCCTCTCACTTAAACATTTCTTTATATGTCTAGTTGGGATCCAACACACCTCCTTCCTAACTTCAATGCACCTCCATTCTCCAGGCATTATGCATTTTTTAGTTAGGTTGTAGGCTCATTGGACTTCCATTGCAATATTCACAAACCTCCTCCTCCTGTCTTTTCTCTCTTTATTTTCCCTTGTAAGCATTATCCACAATTTTTTGTGGAGGTGTGAATTGTTGTCTATAACGTATAATCTTCTAGATACATCCCATGCTCTATAGGTTTATGTTTACTATCCAATTAGCTATGTTTCTAGATGCCCGGAACATATATGATGGGAATTGAACACATGCGTTCTCCTTGGATAGTAGGATTTGGTGGTACACAATTTCAATCAACATTAGTGCGTTGATTAACAATAGAAAATGTTGTTCCTCAAAATGAATTTCAATCACTAGAATTTAAGATATGTTATTCACTCGGTATTTTTGAAAAGTGTGTAACTAAACGTCTTCCTAGTAGGAATTGGAATACTCGTTTGACGTACTTCTTCTACTTTAATTTATTTCTGGTAAGAGATACCACTAAGGAAAAGGTATTTGGTAGCTAGCCATGGATATCATGGATGATATATTCATATGCCCTCCCCCCCTTGATCGTAGAGCTCTTTTCTAATGTTTCCAACCTCTTATACCACATTTTCCCCTGCAAATTTCCTGAATTATACGCCCTTATCCATAGTTTGGGAGGTATGGGTTGGTGTAGTTGGAGTTCATGGTGCTCATTTAAGGGTTTCTCTATCAGTCTCATTAGGCTCCAGCACACACCCTTCTTGGATTCTGCACACATTCCTTCTTTTCGGTTGACGTTTATTTTCAGGTTAGGTTGTGGGCTCGTTGGAATCTCATTGAATTCTTCATGACCCTCTTATTTTTCTCTACATTTCGATTTTTAAGCATGACCCATGCCACCTTCATAGGATTAATCACCATCCCTTGACAATACCTTCGTAGATCCTCAATTCAATGTTTATGAGCTCACCATTACATGTTTCGATTTCTATTCCCTACGTTACCAGCTAAAAAAATAGTTTCTCCACGCCACCTTGAGGAGTGGCTACTTGATATTCCAACTTATTAATATGGAGGAAATACGCTTGGTGAGTTCGATTTGGCTAATTGAATCTCAGCAAATTCCATTTGGAATTCATAAAGGTGTTCCAATGATTAAGAGCTAGGTTAGAAAATAACTTTAATTATAAGTTAAGTTTTTTCAATAAAAGGGAAATCAAGGCAATTGAATATACGCATGCGTACGAAAACAAAAACACCATCACAATCATCACATGATTAGTAGTTGCACCATGAAATTCTAAACCTAACAAAAATTGATAATTCATTTTGGAACTGTAAGCACCATAATCATGGAGTGAAATGTCAGTATCTATATTCACTCTCAAAATACTCAGGATTATTTGACTCGGAATTTTAAGCTCATATTACAAGTTTTGGCCCCCTTGTTTATGCTTTGATTTTCATCCATTGGGATTTATGGTATTGGAATGACACAAAAAATATATTTGTATGCACCTTAGTGGTTACAACTCTCATATTTTAGCTATATCTTAAAATTTGTGTTCGTTAGTTTGAGTGGATTTATTTATGATAGAGAAAAGTGGTGTTTCCATACGATCACCAACATTCCCCTCATTTAGATACAAGCATGATAGAAGCAATATTAATTTTCCACCTAGAAAGGAAAACATCAATAAATTTATTGAACCACATAACTCACATGAAATCATGTGTAAGTTAACCATGAAAGTATGAGAAGGGAAACATGTACCATTTAAGTGTGTGTCCTTTATGATAAATTGGATGGATACCTTGGGCATCGGTTCTACAGATAGAAGAGTTGTATGCGTCAATACATATGTGCAAGTTAAAAACATCACCTCTTTTGGATGTTTGACATCCTTAACACTCTCAATGCAAGGGATTCCTTGATATTGGGTACTGAGGACATAAATAAAATGAGAGAGCATATCCAAATGGTTACAAGGGATCAACGGATATATTAATAAATCCTTCTCCGATATCTGTAATCAACCGAGGTTATGTAATCATGACAAAATAATGATTGTAAATGAGGTTATTATTCACTTCATACAAGGCATCACTGATAAGTAAAAGTCAAACATAAGATCTCATATATACTCCCTCTAGCTACGAATGGGATTCTAATACCATCCCTCAATGGCGCTATTCACTAAATAACCCTTGAAAAGTCACTTCAATACCGTGTCTAAGCTCAATTGATTAGGATGCGAATAGAACTTCCCTCAATCCAAGTTTAAGATCAGGACTCTTACCTATGTACTTTGTTTCCAATGTTGAAATAATAAATATGCCATGAATACATAACACAACTAAGGCAAAAAAATGGCCCATAGTGAATAATTTTTGTGAGGGGAAGCCTTGATTATTCTACTATGGAAGCGTAAATTGATCTCACTCCATGCTCTTAAACTAAGCCACATGTTCTTTTTGTTATCATCTCACTAAATTATCCATGGTAGAAATGCCAGCTAGTAGTCTCCAGCAACCCCCCTGGGCCCCCTCCATGTATATGGTGCATTATTTAGGTTAAGGCCACTTAGCCATACAATTTTTTCGTTTTTGTTAACCATGATGAATCGGTAACTCATTGAAGAAGTGGGCGAGGCCCAACATGAAGCCTAGTGGCTACCACTATAACACCAAGATTATATCCAATGACCTGCAAGCTACATATACAAAGTATTTATGCATTAACAAGAACTGAGACTCCACGAGGGTGGGGAGCCTACTCCTTGAGCCTTATCACAACATACCAGAGATGTCCCCTCGTGGGATTTGAAGCCAGGTGGAGGTGACAACATCCCATTGTATAACCACTCGATAAATACATTTTTATTATCATGTAACATATTTCAGATTTCAGGCATCGACCTTAAGTTTTGTGCTTGGTGAGTAGGATGCTCCACTCGCGGATGGTGAGGTGCTAATGCCATACTAAATATTGGAAATCCTTCTCATGAAAAATGTCCTAATAAGCCTCGTATATTTTACATTTAAAATCACCATGGTTGAGGTGGAATACTATTAAAGTAACTCAACAAAAGTATTAGACTTCCCTAGTGTTACATTCATCATTACAATAGGAGATGGTGGTGGAAACTAGAGTCACCCTAACAATAGCTGGAAATTAACGAATACGCTACCAATGTTCCTCGATGGTGCAAAGTTATATCATTAAAATGTATGACCTTCTAGGATTTTGTGTGGATTCGATTAGGAAAATTGTGACAAGAAAGTATCTAGAACATGATGCTAGTTTCTACCAATATCAACTATCTTTTACCAGAGAATACCCATAACCATTTGGCCTTCATTGTTGTTACTAAGCGTACAAAACACCCTGTTTACTTCTCAAATGATCACGAAAAACAAGTAATTTTCTCAACCAAAAGAACTTAGAGTTACCATTGAAAGACTCAAAGCATTTTCTTATAATTTCTACTGTAGCAAGTGAAACTTCTTCAATAAGGGATCCACGAGCACCTGAAGGTTCAATTCCGATTGCATCAAAACTTGGAAAAGAGAAGAAAGAAATGACAGCTTGTTACGTGAAGATGAAAATTACTTAAAAGAATAAAAATAAAAGGAATGAACTTAAGAAAGAAGAAATGCATTTCCTCCACTGTAAAGAGAAAGGTCCTTTCGAACATATAAGACTTTTAATTTAGCCTTGGTTTTCATGATCACTGGAAGCAAATGTAGGAATTCATTTCAACATGTAGACAAGTGGAGAGACCATTTCATGAACGGATTTAAGATTTTGAATGGTGATATTTTAAAGGTGTATTAGGATTCAACATTTTTTGAATAATGGGATGAAGCGCTCCTATTTCCCTTCCCTTGTTTTCCAAATTTGAGTGCATGGGGAAATTAACTATGGGAAGCCTCAACGATAGTCCCCATAGCATCCAATATTTACTATACTCTAGCACTAGTGTATAAAGAAGTGATTGAAAATTGAGTCAACATAGTTCCACTTGATTGTGCCCTTAGGGTTTTAGTGTGTATGAGAAAAATAGTCAAACATTGCACATTTCAACTCACTCCCTTCATTAATCCTCCTTTTGGGACCTTCATCATCCTCTTGGGAGCATTTGAACACTCGAACCCATCTTGGCATGCCCCCCTCCTTCAAAGAAACGTAGAAGCCACCCATCTTCCCTCAAGTTTCATACAATCTTCGTTTCTCGCCATCTAGATTCCTCGATGTACTATGTCCACTCACTCTACATAGTTTTCACAAATTCAAAAGGATGGAGGGAACCGAGTTTATGGCACTCGAAAAAAGTTTCATCTCTTGAATTTATGTAGCCATTTAATGTAGGTTAGGTGGGGAGTAAAAATAGGGGTTGGATCAATCTGGATATTCCTCTATTTATAGATGGACCAACTTGGAGGTGTAATAGAAAAGAAATGAATGATTATAAACAGTATATAGATGAAAGAAAGGTTTGTAGGAAAAACATAGAAGCTCAAAACTATATAGATAAAAGAAAGCTTTGTAGGAGAAAAATAGAAACTCATGAGCTATTGCAAATTTTATTCTTCTATAATAACAAAGAAAATGACGCAATTGGTGGTGTACAGATAATATATGGAATACGGAGCCAATAATACATCCATGAAAATGAAAGTAGAGTATACTCAAAAAACAAAAAAACAATATTCATGAAATAAAATAAGTTGTCAAGGTTGTAATTCCAAGGTATTTAGAGACATGGTCTCACTTGTATAAAGCATAAAATAACATATGAAATAGAAGGTAATAATACATCCCAGAAAATGAAAATAGAGGAGAGTAAAAATATAGTCGCGAAATGAAAATAATGGAGTTGTCCTTAGTGGAAGTTTTGGACATTCTGCGATAGTAACGAAATGAAAATAATGGAGTAAAAATGAGGGGAAATCTTGATTTTTGTTATTTAAATTGGTTTTTTTGACTATATATATATATATAGGGATTGAACACAACTTGTACGACACTTCTCTTGTGCAAGGGTTACCCGTCAAAGTTTTGATTTCAATAAATTCCACCCCATTTTAGAGAAATTAGACCAGAAAAGCTCCAAAAAGTTTCACTAAAAACAACTCTCAAAATAATTACTTTTAAAAGCAGTCAAATTTGTAATTCCAATGTAGCGACACACATGACTTCATGTGTATGGAGCATAAAATAGTTGTAATTCCAACGTGAACTTATTTGTATCGAGGGTAGGTATATCGAGGTGGCCTTATTTGTATAATTTCTCGTCAAATTCTTCATTCCCACGTCACCCTATTTGTATCGATCGAGGTGGCCTTATCTACATCCACAGTATGTATACCTTTCTTTTTCTAAACAAACAAAATACAAAACTTCTTCCTTTCATTATATTTATATTTATATTTAATTAAGAGGAAAACACTTCTTTTGATTATAATTATAATTATAATTAATAAAATAAAAAGGCTAAAATTTCAAAAAAGAAAAATACACCCTTTTTTTCATATATATATATATATATTGAAAAATACACTCATTTTCCTTCTATATATATATATATATATTTTTGAAAAATTCACTTCTTTTCATTGTATTTATATTTAATAAAAGGAGAAGTACAATTTCAAAGGATGTATACCTGTGAGGTGTGTTCTGTTGACACGCATTGTTTTGGAAAATGTGATTCCCGATTCTAACGGAGCAATGCGTCCACGGAGGAGTCGATAGGATAGGTCGGATTCACCTCAATGATCCTGCCCGGTAATGGAGCCAAGGATTTTAGTGTAAATCGAACCCACAGAGAAGGTATAAATACGGTAGAGCTTATGATCAGTTAGCGGAGCAGAACCCCACAGTTGCGCCGGTTGGTTTGGGATCAACAGTTTTGCACCTAATTCTCCCAATACTACTGTTACTATTGCCTTAGACAAAATGAAATGGAACCTTTACGTGGGTTACTTGGTAGCGCTGGGAGCTTGCTTAACGATAACGATATGCTCTCACACCGCTTTGGGCGTGCGTGTGGGAAAACGCCATCCAGCGGCGGTTGAGGGGGAAGGGGCAGGTTGGCAGCCCGCTGCTGCAAGGGGGAATGGCCCTGCAGATGGCGCCGGAAGCGAAGGTAATGGCCTGAAATCTTTTTCACTGAACTGAACTGCATAAATCTTTTTAACAACATAGACAATTTATTTATTATAACGGCCAGCACCCAAAATTAGATTGTGTTGTGGATTTGGCACAGGCGGCGCATGCGGATATGGTAGCCTTGTGAAACAGTTTCCTTTTGATTCAAAAGTGGCTTCAGCAAGTCCAGATCTTTAAAAAGGAGGAAAAGGCTGTGGATCATGCTATCAGGTATGCGTAGTTGTTGGTGATAGAGATAGATTTTTTTATAGAATCTTCCATTAACTCATAAAGTTCTGTTCTATTCTATTCTGTCTGCGTAACCAGGTAAAATGCACCGGCAATCCTCTGTGTTCCGAAACGGGAGTGACCGTTGTGGTCGCTGACGAATCATCTGGGCAATCACAGTTTGTTCTCAGCGGTACTGCCTTCCAAGATATGGCGTCTGATCCTCGTAGAGGTACAGATCTGCTCAATGCTGGAGTCGTGTCTGCGTTGTTTCGAAGGTATTTATCTTCGCTCTTGTCAGATGAGTCGATTTTAAAAAATGGTTTGCAGTCAGCTAGTCTTATCTTTTCTTCTGCAATGCAATGCAATGCTTCCTCTTATATATAGATCACCTGCATTTTGTGCTATACAACAGGGTGCCCTGTGAATATCAGAGAACCAATATTGCCTTCCACGTCAATTCGGGCTCCAGTGCTTACTGGCTGGGGCTCCTTGTTGAATACGTAAATGGAGATGGCGACCTAGGAGCGGTCGATTTAAAACAGGTGGGTGCTTTACACACTTAAATTAAATTTTCCCCATCGTATACGCTATATTGATTATTGCAATTATACTTACAAGTTTATCTAACGGCTTCGTTCGTGTTTCGCTTCTACTCTCTTCAGGCAAACTCCAATACATGGCAACCAATGCAACAAACATGGGGTGCAAATTGGGCTTTGAACAGTGGTCCACTAAGTGCTCCCTTCTCCATTCGCCTTACAACCCTCTCCACAGGCAAAACGCTCATTATAGATAACGCTATTCCAGAGAATTGGCAGCCAAATGCTACGTACAATACCAATGCCAACTTTCATTGAAAGCAAGGCATGAAATATATTTAGATGCACAAATTCCAACGATTCATAGGATATCTACAATAATAATGCGACCCTTTCCTGCTCTGAGTGCTGCACTGTTTCAAACATTCTCACTCACTCATTCATTCATTCATGATGGGCGGATAAAAATCCAAAGCACAGCGCACATAGTATCTACTACTTGTCATGATTGCTGCACTGCAGTTATGTGAACTGAGCTGAGCTGAGCTGCCGATTAGCCCGGTGGCATGTGTATTCCTCCTTGGAATAAAGTTTAATCACTGAGCAGGAATAAAATGAAAGGTTCATGATATGATATGTGATTCCAAATTATAATAAATAATCTCGTTTTGGGGCAATTTCGAATTCATTCATTGCGAGTTTCTCAAACCATTGTGTGCATTTTATTTTATTGTGCATCTAACAATTGTGTAAACATGTTTTGGGCCCTCCAAACATTTATTGTCGATAAGATCGAGCACCCTTTAAATTAAATCATTTTGTGCCATTTGAATGACTCAACGAATGTTGGAATATCACATTTCAAACCTCTCAACAAGTAAAATTTCACCACATGGATATATTACTTAATCCCCAACTCATATTTATTGCTCCCAATTCAAGCTCCAGTAGGAACAGTTCACGTGCATGTCCAATTTTGGATATCATTTGCTCGTGCTTTAAACTGTTTAGCTTAGAGATCCATGCATTTTTTATTGAGGATGTTCTGAAACAGGTTTAAACACCAACCAAACAAAAATGCCTTCCTCACTTATATATTTGTTAATATGAATTAACTGTGTGCCCTCCCAATCGCCCAGACTTGAATTATGTTAATATATAAACTTGGACCAATCTTACTTCTTCACGATGGAGATTCCAGGCCCTCTAAACGTACGTTAATGTGCCTCCCGCTGCTGTCTCATTTACTCACTGGCTTGCGCAATTTCAGATCTCACGCGTGGCCATTACAACTCTGTACGAGTTTACACAATTTCTGTTACGTCTTACCGTGAGCGGCAACTAACTAAGAAATTTCTGCCACTCTATACCTCTGGCACTCTCAGATAAAATTCTTCCACCATTATGAATTATAAAAAAATAGTTAATAATCAACGATTATGAATTGTAAAATAATAGTGAGTAAATATTATGAATTACAAAACCTGAATTAATTGTTAATAATGATTATGAATTATAAAACCAGAACTATAATATATGCAGCCTGAACCCAAAACACATAATTTTTGCATAATTCGTGGAATGTATGTGATATAGTTAACGTGTATTATGGATCATAATATATTCAACGCGTAACCCAAAACAAAATTCTGAAATATGATATGTTATTTGTGTATTATGAATTATAATAATACAATATTATAATCCGAAATAATAATAATAATAATAATACTTTTTACCAATAGGATTTATCAAATGAAATTATAAAACCAGAATTATAATATAAATGTATTTTAAGTATATTATGAATCATAATACACTTTACATGAAATGCAAAAAACAATTCTCTCTTGCTATGTTTATTGTGAATCATAATAATATTGTTCATAATGATTACTAATCATGAAATATTTTTTGTACTTTTAAAAACCTATTGTCAATATTTATTACCTATCATAATATAGTTTATAAAAATTACAAGTTAGACTTCTTGAATAGATATAACATAAAAATATTTTTGTTGCTCTAAAATTTGGGGTATTTTAATGATTTTTTTTTCTAGAGTGTTTTAAAAGACAAATAGATTTAGATGTATTATTGAATAAAAGATATAATAGGTTGTTTGTGCATATTTAGTAACTCTCTATTTATTTATTTTTATGTGTGTTGGTTATTATTTATCATGGTATTATATGGAGATTTCGTTCCTTTGTTGGTACAATGATTGGAATATTACATTGAAATTTGGCCATGTTGTTTCTTTACAAATAGATATATCATTCAATATAAAATATAGAAGCTTTCGTATGCATATCTACCAACTCTGTAACAACTGTGTCCCTTCTCATTATTTATCATGGAAAATCAGATATGGAAAATCACATTGAGACTCTCGTGACTTCCAAATGCTAGTGCCAAGGAGATTGAGTACATGCGCGAATAGATCCTCACATATGTGAGAAAAATATGGTAGGTCAAAAATGTTAACAAATTAATTTTCAGTAAGATATATGACATATGTATAGTTTTTAAATTAAATAAGCATATCTCCCTTAATATTGAAATTCTAAAATTCTTATTATTTCATGTTTACTAAGTCTCCTCGCATTCTATTGTTTGTATGGATGACATCAATAAAAGTGTTAACATATTTTCTTATAATGAATTTGTAAACCTAGGTATCTTCACTATTAAAATTTGCTCAAACATATTTTGCAGAATAATGAAGAGTTTAATCTTAATTACAAAACTCAAAAAAATAAACCAGATATTTTAACCATCAAACCAATTTGAAAATCCATATGAACACATAGAAAGAAATAGGGTTATGACTAGTTAAATCATGATCTTTCAAAGAAAAGAGAAAAACAATTAAGTGAATCTTAAAAAATGTGAATAATTCCACACAATTGTTTTAGATTGAAGCCTCAAAGTGTTGAAATACATTTTTTCATTTAACTTTGTTCCTATAAAATGTGGCTACTAGAAACTCAAAAAACACCCAATGAAACTCATAATGCACAGTAGAAGTCTAACAATTAAGTTTTAGCTTCAAAATTGTCATTAAGTATAAGCTAACATGTTTATAATAAGAAAGAAAGAAAGAAATTGAATATTGCTTGATTACAAAAGTTTGCATCTATATACCTAGAAGCTATGCGAACTTTTTGTGTTCTTATTATTTAAACTCCACTTGTGAATTCCAATTGCTAGCGTCAAGGAGATTGGCGCTCATGCCTCGAGAGAGTGCACGGAAATTGAGTACATGTGAGAAAAATATGGTAGGTCAAAGGTGTTAACAAATTATTTTTTTAGTGAAATATATGATACATGTTTAGTTTTATATTAAATAAGTGCATCTCACTTAATATTGAAATCATAAACTTCTTATCATTTTCTCCTCTTTTATAAGTCTCCTTGCATTCTATTATTTGTATGGATGCCATCTCTATATATCAATGCTAACATGAAGAAAAGAAAAAAATTATTTACCATGAAAAATGTAAGTCAAATTCTTGTTAATTTATTTTATGTTGAAACGATATTATTTACCTTTCGAAGAGGTAAGGCCCTTTCAATCTAGTCTACCTATCTTCTTTAGGGAAGATAAAGACACCAAAGTTATCGTGAATGTGGTTGGAGATAAAAGTTCTAATTTCGTTTCAAATCCTGCAATGTCTAGAGCCAGAGACATGGAAAGTACAATTTGAGAATTATTGGAAGTACTGAATTGGCCAATCGAGTAGCAAGGGAAATTAAAAGCATTTAAACATGACCTCCATTGAAATGTCTTGATCGAGCCCCGATTTTTCTTGTGTGACTCCCACACATTCAAAGATTAGAGTGGTGGAAAAGAGAGCTTGACCGATATATAGCTCGAATGTGCTCCCTTATTGAAAACCCCACCAAAAGAAGATGGACACCTGATTGGATGCCCAATTAACCATAGGTTACATAGGAGCTCGATTGGAATTTTTTTATAGCTCAATCAAGCAATATTATTTAAGCTCTCAAATTCTCAATCCAAGGCTAAGATATTGCTTGATCGAGCACTTAAAAAATGATCAATGGAGATTATTTTTTGTGCTTTTCCCCTTGCATGCTTGCCAAAAAGTGCAACCAACCTCCATGGATTCACCTGATTGAAAACCGATGTATCTCTACTATGACAACTTGCTCAAAAACATTTTGCAAAATAATGAAGAGTCTAATATTAATTATAAAATGAGAAACATAAACTAATTAAATTAAAAAATTTAAACTACAAAACCACACCCAAAAGCTACATGAATAAATAGCAAGAACTAGGTTACGACTAGTGAAACCATGAAGCCAATAAAACAAATTTTCAAATCCATGAGATAAAACACTAAGTGAATCTTAAAAAATTTAATAAATCAACACAAACTTTGTTATCTTGAAGTTCCGAAGTGTCGAAAGATATTTTATTTTAACTTCGTTCCTGAAAAAATGGGTGTGCACATTAAGTTTATGGGTGGCGCTTGTCATATGGATATCGTCTTAATATTAACATCAAAATCCTCAAACTTGTGTCTAATCACTATAAAACCTCTCATCATGTATCCTACCATATACCAAAGCATTTGGTGAGTTCGATTCCATATGTATAGGGAAGTAAACAATACTCAATGGAACTCATAATTCACAATGCAAGTCTAACAATTAAGTTTGATGTTCAAAGTTATAATTATATATAATGATGCAGGAGCATCCAGCTAAGGGTACCATGACCGGGTGTTTGGTCTCAGCTAAGGAGGACAGGTTCATTTACATTTGTTGATCAAAACAGTGTCTAGGAACTAGCATTTATTTCATTATTAGTTAAGGGATATTAGGAATAGTACAGTTAGGTTAGGGTCATTACGGTCACATTGCTCTGTCTTTTTATTAATCTATTTTACAGCTGTCTTTTCATTTAAAAAAAATAATAAATATTGTAAACCCTACGGCACAAGAAACCCAAAAATAGTTATCAATTGTGTAACTATAAAAGTAACTAAAGGATAACTGGGAACAGTTCAAGTAACTGCGTGAATACAATACAAAAACCAATGTAATACATTTTTAAGGGGTTCAATGCACGAGAACAAAAATACAAAAAGGAGAAAATAATTTTCAAACATCCGAATATCTGAATCCATCTGTAAACAGTTTGTCTATGACATTTATTTCCTTTCCTCTAATGACTGTGTGTGTAAAATAAATAGCACTGTGCGTTCCCATCTATTTTTTTCTTTTTATTAAACAGAGAAATAGCTACCAAGTTCAACAAAGAAGCCATATGAGCGTTCCCAACACAGAATTCTGGTAATAACAATAACAGTTCCCAAATAGATGAAAGCAAATGACAGTTACGAAGCAATTCTCAACAGAGCGAGAATACAACTGCTGAAGAATGAAATCCAAAACAGAGGTAACCCATTTACACATAATTTCTTGTTAGTTCCTCTTTTATAACCATAATACTGGCATACATCAATAATAGTTCTCAGTGCTTGACTAAAACAGAGTAGGATAATACAAACAGCCAATCCCCGAAAGCCAAGGTTGGACCCATGTCGGCCACAACAGAAAAAGCGAATAAACTACAAATGTCCAGAGCTCGAACAATAGTTGAGATTACATACAGACAGAGCCAAGTTCGCTTGACAGAGAAGACAACGAAACAAAGGAATACTAGACTTTTCCAATGTCTAGACAGAGGAATAATACTACGAGTTAATTAACAGTAACATAGAATGACCCTACTGGAGCCATTGCTTGTAACTGTTTCAAAGAGAAAGCTTGGGGCAAACCCTAACCTGCCAGAGAGAGCTAACAGGGCATGTCAGTTAAGCGAATGCCGAGAGCAACCTGGAAATAAAATTCGACAAGCAAAATCAGAAGAAATGGCTTACCTTAAGAGTATTTGCATTGGAGGAACAAAACCCTAACTGAGTCACAGTCAACCGTGAAAATCCTGCAGACAAACGGGTGACTGCCGTTAGTGTTGAAGAAAAATGAAGAAGACAAGCTATTGCATGGAGGGGTGAACTTACCTTGCCAGGACCAAGCGAAGCTGAGGAAGCCACTGTGAAAATAGTGATACATCAACTAGAGAATAAAAAAAGGAAGCTTAAACAGAAAAGTTGTAACATAACAAGACAAGGGAACAGAGGAAAGAATAATAACGACAAAGAAGGTTAAAGATCCAACAGAGGAATGGCATAAACCCTCTCGCAGACAAAGCCTTCAATACAGTGCCTAGGCATCCAGGCGATGAAACTGCAAGTGTGGGCGGAGATACCTCGCCACGAGGTGGAGGAGTTCATAGCTGGGCGCATACAAAGCATTGCTGGCAAGCTCTATACAATCGCGAATAGGCCGAGCACAAACCTTCATCGCAGCAGGGAGCAAAGCAAGAAATGACCAAATAAAATGAAACGAGGGTTTTGGTAACACCAAATAACGAGAAGGCAAAAATCGAGGCAGGTACAGCCAGCAGACCAACATTAACTCCCAAACCAATGTGACAGACAAATATCCTAGTATTGACCCAGATCACAAATTAATCATTGGTTAATCAACATTAATCCATAGTTACGGGCTGGTTCCATCATATAACTTAACATGTTTATAATGAAAAAAAGAGAGTAAGAAATTGCATGTACTCGTGCGTACTTAAGAAGATAAGCAATCATGATCATCCCTTCACGAGCACTTGCACCACGACACAATAAACCTCTCCTCCTAGAAAAAGGAAAAAGGAGAATTCTTCTCTGAACTCTAATAGCAGCTAAATCATAGAGAAAAATGTCAAATTCATTATAAAAAAAGTCTCAAATTGTTGTGAACAAGCTAATGGTTATTTGGTTATGCTTTTCAAATGTCATGTTACAATGTTTGTGGCCTTTGGTTGTGTTTTATCTTTTAGTTAGAAGAATGTTTGGTATTAACTCTACATCAACATAAGAATGTGGTATAAGATATAAGAGTACATCCCTTAGTGGTTACAACACTCATCGTTGACTTTGCAAGGAACACTTTGAAATTGTACCTCTCATTTGATTTTATTTGAAACATAAAAGATAGTATATGTACGTGTATTATGATAATGTTCAGTTCTAAATATGTGCATGATGATATGTTCACCATGCCAGCATGAGAAGAGAATCACATTCATTTCTAGATGTTTCGATTTTAATATATCAGGCTGAAACTTTAAAAGAATTTCATGATATTGGGTGTAATAAACATAAATAAAGAAAGAGAATATGGTGGGAAAGAGTATAATGATGTTAGGTGCAACAAGAATAGAAGAGAGAGAGAGAATCATGGAATATTTATCATCGAACAATTATAATGGCTTTGGATAATCAAATATTTATTTTGTTTTACTTGTAAACAACCTATATGCATAATCATGATAAATAAATTTAAACATGACAATGTCACTAGGCTTTTGGAAAGAAACATAAAATCTCTAATGCCCTTCCTCTAGGAATCAAATTCCAATACCTTCATCCAAGTTATGTTTCAATGTGCTCTTATTAACCACAAATGATTATGATTCATAAAATTTCCCTCTATCCATGTTAGAAGGATAGGCATCGAGGCATATATTAGTATTTGTGGAAACCTTCCATTTCTATTGCAAGTTGTTGTTATCTAACACCCCACCGTCTTCAATAATTCTATTATCTTGTTGTGTGTGTGTGTGGGAGAGAGAGAGAGAGAGAGAGAGAGAGACCGTGTGTGTGTGTTGTATTCTTTAGAAAATGTTAATTACTTATATTGATGTTGAAGCTCAAATGAAAAGGATTCAAAAATATTAGGAGCCTACTCATTGTTGGGTTCAATCCATGTTTGAAACATATGCATGAGAATAGAAATTTAAGGATCCATACTTAGGTTACAATGTAAAGGTATTGGGGTATATTACTAATTCCTAAATGCCAACTACAAAATGTTTGGCTATAATTTTGTGAAAATATGAAGATTTGAAATGTTTAGTTTATTCACACACACACACACACACACACACACACAAATGAATATAATTTGGGTGAATTGTATTTACAAAAATGGGAATTGGTGAATTCTTTTTGTGGAAAACTAAAAGGAAAATTAGTGGTAGGGTATAATTTACACACTAAATTTTCTCTATCCATGAGAAGTGGGGTTTCCTTTAATATCATTAGGTATATCACGAAAATGGGTATATTGATAAAATTTCCTATGCTAACCTAGTTATCATAATTTATTTTTCCATATTTTAATTAATACTATGAAGGATTAGGCAAAATAGAAACCAATCCTAGAACCAACCAACTGATTGTTCTGGAACTAAGTTACATACCCTTTTCATGCTTAACAAAAGTGAATGACAGCATGGATGAGTGAGTATTCTCCTATCACGATGGACTACCTCAATGAATTGATTTGATGTGTAGATTGTCATCATAAATATATTGAAGATCTTGGGCTATGGAAAAAATTCTCGTTGGTCTAAAACAAAAGAGTCAAAGGGAGCTTCTAAACTCCAATGCGTCAGTTATAAAGCCACTTATAAATATTTACTCAACATAACTCCCTCTCTCGACACAAGACATTAGCATAACTGTTATTGTGGTTACACCATCTAGAATATTTACATAGCCATTGCCAACATGTTCATGAACGCCCCAACATTCCATAAATGACAATAAGCACAACTTTATGTTCCGAATCGATTGTTATTTCCATACTTTTATTTTGATCTAAAATGGGCATTTATTTCAAAAGAGGAAAAGTCCTTATCATTTTCAATGAGCATATTATTTGCGACTTAAACTGAAGATTAAATTAGAAAGGCCTATAAGATGGAAAAATTATTGAACACACATTTAAATTATATGATAGAGAATGGTGGATGATTTTAAGTCAAATTTTAGAATTAGATGATTATTAATAATGATCCTATAAAATTTTGCATGAGTATAAAAGGTTGGAGTCCTCGATTATTAAGCAATCTAGAGATCAAATAGTCATATGCTCACTCTTAGAATAGAAATTCCATACTTGTGTTAGATATATTTTAGGTCATTTTCAATTTATATTCTGTTGCATTACATATAAAATATTCTTTAGGCCACACTCACATAAGTGCACCTTCAATCTGTGTCTACCACTATCCATGTTTCTCTATCTTCATCTTTGCTTTTTTCTAAGATTCCTTGTTGAACTTGTTATTTTGTAGTATGTCCTATTCATTGATTTTTTTTTTTGTTAATGTAAGAAAATGATTTAAAGGGATTTTTTTATAGTAAAATGATACCCTTTTTGTTTTTTATTTTTTGTTTTTTGTTTTTCTCAAGGAAAGTACAACTTGTCGATAAAAATGGCAATTGTGCAAACTATTTGTGTAGATTTATTAGGATATTTAATTTCATTGAGGACAAAGAGAAAGGAAGCCATAATTTTTGGGGATGAAATAGTTATGGTAAAAAGGAATCCCTTGAACGAAAAATTGCAATTTCATGTCATAAGATTCCACCCATGCAAGAAAACAACAATTAATATTCAAACCAACTTGTAAAAATATAGAATCTCTCTTCGATGTAAAATCTCATAGGCTAGGGATGAAACTCCAACACATTCCATTAACACATTGTCAATACATACTTCACTATATGTCTCTTTGATACTTAATCTAATGTCACTTCTATGCTTAAATGCTGGGACTACCACACAACTTCCCTCATTCCATGTTGAATTGGCCGCCTCATATATATTCATAACATATTTATCATGTAGGAACCTCAAGGACATATGAACTGAAAACCTGAATCAACTCCTAAAAAAATACTTTCTATGCTTCCTTAGAATGAAGTGATCTATTAGAACTCTTAATGGAAGTGCACATTATTGGCTTTGAAACCCAAACCTCTCTATTGAAGACATAGTTATGACGATGAGAACTAGACACATAGCCTCAATCTCAAGGAATTCTCTATCTCCAATCCATAGCTAGGTTGATCACCTTTATATTCTTAAACTTATTACCTCGTTTAGACAGAGAAAAGTTAAGTATCGTACCCGACCTATTCCATATCCCTTGTGATTCTCTAACACTATGGGACATGTCCCGATTATCACACTCAATGATTGGTTTCACGTGTGTGAATTTTTATATTTTACATCCCATATTGTACAATTATCCCTCGAATTATATTTATTTCCTATACAAAGAAGAAAATATGATAGAGCTTGAGCCTCCGCGTGTTTTCCTCGGCAAGTGGGACACTTCGAAATAAAATTCCAGTTCACATGTGAGCATTGATCAACAGTAGGAAATGTGCTTCATCATATTCAATCACAATGACTTGGATTCAACATATGCCAGTCATTCAATATTTTGAGAGACTTGCAACTAATTATGGGAGGTGTAGGAGTACTTGTCTGACATATGTGTTTACCAGTAGTTCCATTTTCTTAAGAGATAGTACCAAGGAAAGGACATATGGCCACTAAATTTGACTTCAGTTGACCAAGGTCCTTGATATTCTTTCCCTTGCCCTCTTGATACAGTTCTTTTCCAATATTTTCCAACCTCATGTACAAATTTTCTGCTTGCAAATTGACTCAAATATACACCAATTTTAGTCACTTTTGTCTAATAATATACATATTTTGTGGGATTGGGGATGGTGCGTTCTAGTCCTTGCCTCTCACTTAAACATTTCTTTATATGTCTAGTTGGGATCCAACACACCTCCTTCCTAACTTCAATGCACCTCCATTCTCCAGGCATTATGCATTTTTTAGTTAGGTTGTAGGCTCATTGGACTTCCATTGCAATATTCACAAACCTCCTCCTCCTGTCTTTTCTCTCTTTATTTTCCCTTGTAAGCATTATCCACAATTTTTTGTGGAGGTGTGAATTGTTGTCTATAACGTATAATCTTCTAGATACATCCCATGCTCTATAGGTTTATGTTTACTATCCAATTAGCTATGTTTCTAGATGCCCGGAACATATATGATGGGAATTGAACACATGCGTTCTCCTTGGATAGTAGGATTTGGTGGTACACAATTTCAATCAACATTAGTGCGTTGATGAACAATAGAAAATGTTGTTCCTCAAAATGAATTTCAATCACTAGAATTTAAGATATGTTATTCACTCGGTATTTTTGAAAAGTGTGTAACTAAACGTCTTCCTAGTAGGAATTGGAATACTCGTTTGACGTACTTCTTCTACTTTAATTTATTTCTGGTAAGAGATACCACTAAGGAAAAGGTATTTGGTAGCTAGCCATGGATATCATGGATCATATATTCATATGCCCTCCCACCTTGATCGTAGAGCTCTTTTCTAATGTTTCCAACCTATTATACCACATTTTCCCCTGCAAATTTCCTGAATTATACGCCCTTATCCATAGTTTGGGAGGTATGGGTTGGTGTAGTTGGAGTTCATGGTGATCATTTAAGGGTTTCTCTATCAGTCTCATTAGGCTCCAGAACACACCCTTCTTGGATTCTGCACACATTCCTTCTTTTCAATTGACGTTTATTTTCAGGTTAGGTTGTGGGCTCGTTGGAATCTCATTGAATTCTTCATGACCCTCTTATTTTTCTCTACATTTCGATTTTTAAGCATGAACCATGCCACCTTCATAGGATTAATCACCATCCCTTGACAATACCTTCGTAGATCCTCAATTCAATGTTTATGAGCTCACCATTACATGTTTCGATTTCTATTCCCTACGTTACCAGCTAAAAAAATAGTTTCTCCACGCCACCTTGAGGAGTGGCTACTTGATATTCCAACTTATTAATATGGAGGAAATACGCTTGGTGAGTTCGATTTGGCTAATTGAATCTCAGCAAATTCCATTTGGAATTCATAAAGGTGTTCCAATGATTAAGAGCTAGGTTAGAAAATAACTTTAATTATAAGTTAAGTTTTTTCAATAAAAGGGAAATCAAGGCAATTGAATATACGCATGCGTACGAAAACAAAAACACCATCACAATCATCACATGATTAGTAGTTGCACCATGAAATTCTAAACCTAACAAAAATTGATAATTCATTTTGGAACTGTAAGCACCATAATCATGGAGTGAAATGTCAGTATCTATATTCACTCTCAAAATACTCAGGATTATTTGACTCGAAATTTTAAGCTCATATTACAAGTTTTGGCCCCCTTGTTTATGCTTTGATTTTCATCCATTGGGATTTATGGTATTGAAATGACACAAAAAATATATTTGTATGCACCTTAGTGGTTACAACTCTCATATTTTAGCTATATCTTAAAATTTGTGTTCGTTAGTTTGAGTGGATTTATTTAGGATAGAGAAAAGTGGTGTTTCCATACGATCACCAACATTCCCCTCATTTAGATACAAGCATGATAGAAGCAATATTAATTTTCCACCTAGAAAGGAAAACATCAATAAATTTATTGAACCACATAACTCACATGAAATCATGTGTAAGTTAACCATGAAAGTATGAGAAGGGAAACATGTACCATTTAAGTGTGTGTCCTTTATGATAAATTGGATGGATACCTTGGCCATCGGTTCTACAGATAGAAGAGTTGTATGCGTCAATACATATGTGCAAGTTAAAAACATCACCTCTTTTGGATGTTTGACATCCTTAACACTCTCAATGCAAGGGATTCCTTGATTTTGGGTACTGAGGACATAAATAAAATGAGAGAGCATATCTAAATGGTTACAAGGGATCAACGGATATATTAATAAATCCTTCTCCGATATCTGTAATCAACCGAGGTTATGTAATCATGACAAAATAATGATTGTAAATGAGGTTATTATTCACTTCATACAAGGCATCACTGATAAGAAAAAGTCAAACATAAGATCTCATATATACTCCCTCTAGCTACGAATGGGATTCTAATACCATCCCTCAATGGCGCTATTCACTAAATAACCCTTGAAAAGTCACTTCAATACTGTGTCTAAGCTCAATTGATTAGGATGCGAATAGAACTTCCCTCAATCCAAGTTTAAGATCAGGACTCTTACCTATGTACTTTGTTTCCAATGTTGAAATAATAAATACGCCATGAATACATAACACAACTAAGGCAAAAAAATGGCCCATAGTGAATAATTTTTGTGAGGGGAAGCCTTGATTATTCTTTTTGTTATCATCTCACTAAATTATCCATGGTAGAAATGCCAGCTAGTAGTCTCCAGCAACCCCCCCTGG
>APFE031070951.1:13151-33194 GCA_000404065.3 Pinus taeda
TAAAAATATTTTGATTTTAATTCTTATTCAAATATTTCCACATTATAATTTGGACATAAAATTTATATAATTCGTTAAATCTGACAGTGATGCAGACGCAAAGTGCGCATGATGAATAATCTTCAGACATGCCTTAAATTTAATCTCCACTTCAACAGCTGAATACTTATGCGTTAACATCGGGTGACAGTGAGGAAAGGTAGGCGAAACACATGCATGTGAAATGTCGGTTGTGTCGGCGTCACTCGATAAAACCGCACACGCTGGTCTCACCCTTATTGCTTTCCTCCATTTCCACCTTTGAAATAACACCACTCCAGGCCATTATCATTCTCTTGTTTCAACAACCAGAGGCCATCTGTTATACATTTCATTCGCGGCCTTGCCAAACAATTCGTTCTGCCCAATCGCCCAATCGCATGTGTTGAAAGACAAAATCAATTAACATTCGCATTTACTAATAAGATTTTTTTTGAGTTTTCTTTTTCTAATTTTTCTAAAATGATATTTTGATTAGGTTGAAATAAAAATAAAATTAAATTAAAATACCACAGAGATGGCTAACTTAATGTAACTTGATGTAATATAAAAATAATACATGGTATTTATGTGGAATATAACCTATCTTAATGAGACATAAACTACTTTAGATCTATGGTAGTTTGATATTATATTTAAAAACATAATTAGCTATAGAAAATGATGGCGTTGAATCCATTTAGCCTGTAATTTCAGGCTCAACATTTCTTTGGACATGTAGGTGGGGAAAATATTAGGAAAAATGTAATTATTACATTTTATCCAATACTTTTGCCTACTTTCATGCACTTTTTAGTAGGTTATATTGGGTAAAATATAATATTATAATATTACATTTTAACAAATACTTCCCCTAACTTGGTCCACTTCTTATTGTAATCTTTCATATTTCAAGTTTGAAAGTAAACAAACTGAACTTTAACATTAGCAAAGGTGAGGGGAAATATTGAGCAAAATGTAATATTACAACATTTTAATTAATATTTCCTTCCACACCTTACCACGTTTTATTAGGTGGGGGTCATAATAAATATTGGGTAATATATATTATTGTAATATTATATTTTATCAATAATTTCCCTTCACCCAATTCACTTTTTATTAAAAAAATCTATATATTTGAAGTTCAATTAAAACTAACCCCTATGTAAACATTTCATCCACAAATATATTAAAATATTTAGTTATCTTAAACATTTCACTTGATAAAAAATAGAAATAATAATTATATTTATAATTTAATTATAACTAATAATTAATTAGTCTAGATCTATTTGATTCTAAATTCTATCACGTGATCAAATTTCTTATAAAATACAAAACACATTAATTATATTTAGTATATATAGTATTAACGGTAAAAACCAATATTCTAAAACCTATCTTAATTCAAAACTTAATATACAAAATGAAATAAAAAAATAAATTTATACTTATGTTGTTATAAAAAAAAATTAATTTATGCCCATCATAACGTAATAACGCTAATAAATATTTCATAACACCGTTTTTTATACACTTTTTATCTTTGCATTTTACTTTATTGAGTGCGATTCCATGGTTGCACTCATTGTAATGTATTTTTGTCCTACATTTTTGGTGGGGGAACCTGCCGGAGGAAAAAGACTTACAATTGAAAAGAACTTAAATTTAGGTTTGTGAGAGTTTTGATCTTCGCTGGCCACGTGAGGTTGAGGAGTTGCCCACGGCAATGAAAACTTGATGGAATTGGCTGTGTTTTAAGGCTCCGAAACATAGCGAAGAACGTAATCTGTGACGTAAGTTTGAGAAAGCAATGAAACACCATTTTATAATAAATATAAATCGATGTTTTTTTTTTTTGAGGTTTATTTTTTTTACTTTGACTTAGAGTGGTTTTTTATTTATTTATTAAGATTTTCATGTTTTTAAAATCTAGTTTCAATTCAATTTATATAATTAAATTCCAATATGATATATATATATATATATTATATATAATATAGAAAGATATTAGGATTTATTTAATAAAAGCAAATTTCTACAATGATTTTGAGGAAAAACAATTAAATAAAAAAAAATAAAAATATGAATGAATACAAAATAAGAATAAAAAATAAAAAAATTGATAAATAATTAATTTTAATTTCAAATAACAAAGAGATTTTTGGTTTTGGTTGCAGGGGTTTTTATGACCTTGAATCAATTTTTACCATAAAAAAATTCAAACATTTCCAAGATTAGATTTCTTAAAAAAAATCACCTTATTTGGCCTATAATTTCGTAGTCCGAGCCAAATTGTAGCCTCATAGGGAATGCCATTAATAAAATTAAGAGAAACTTTGAGAGTAATTTTCTCTCTTTTCTTACACACACACATCTCATTCTTTATTCTACTCAAATCTTAAATAGGTCTTGTAAATATTTTCTGCATGCACTCAAATATGAGAGATTTGGAAAATGATAACTTGTAAAGATAAAGTTCACAATGTGATTCCTATAATTATTGTGTTATTATTATTGAACATAGTTGTTATAGTTTTTATATTTGATACAAGTGAGATTCTCTCTCTCTTATTTACAAGTAAATATTTAATATATTCATATTTTTATTTATATCTATATGATGTATGTTTAAAAAAAAAAAAGCATATTCATATTTCCATTTGTATTGATGAGAATTAAGTTGTGTTTTGATGTGGTTATTATACTTGACAAAGACACGTGGGATTACTCATTTGCATAGTATTAGGCATTCAATTTTTCCTTTGACTTCCTATTAATTTGTATTTGTTTATATTTTAGTTAAAATGTCTCACCATCAAATGTTCCAAAATTGTGAAAATATTTTTGTAGATTCCTCTAAATATTGTCATATAGGCATGTCTTGCACTACAAATCATTGCAATATTACCTTTTGGTCCACAATTCAACATGGGCTAACCCATTTTGTTATTACAGGAGACATCACTATGTATTGAGCATTACTTTAAGTATTGTTATTAATTTAGATAGTAATTATTTGTACAAGGATTTTTCTGCATAGTAGTTTGTTTTATAGAAAATTGTAGCTCTCATTGGAAGACAACATTGTGCATAATTTTTTAAATGGAAACTATGTTTTAGTAGAAATGGTATAGTATAGGAGGGTTTTAACAATAGAAGTTCCAAGCATCTATTTCTTCAAATATTTTTTATGCTCGGGATTATATGGGGCGTTTGAAAATTTCATTTGTTTTTTTATCTTTATTGTTATCGGATGTAGTATTATGAGTATTATGTTATTTCCTTATGCAAAGAAGCATGACTACCTTATTAAGTATTGAATCATTTTATGTTTTTTGATTGAACATATTGAACAATTTGATATTTATTCCTTGAAGGTATTGATATTAGTAGGTCCCATATGCATTGAGGATTCAACATTCAATTATATTATTTAAGAATATCATAGTATTTTCTAACTACTATGTGTATGGTATCTAGACAAGTAAAAGCTTTGGTTCGTGACTCTAACATATTATTATGGAAGAACATTACAAGAAGCCTATTTTTGTACAAGAGAAACTACTGATAATAATAACAACAATTTGTAGACTCTAGAAATAAGTTAACACAAAGTGCTATTTTATGTATCTATGAAAATAATGCTTCAATTTTATTTCTTAATTTTAATTACTTTTCTTCTCTTTATTATATATTTCTTCTCTAATTTTCAAAATTTTTCTTAATAAATAATTTTCATACATTTATTTCACATCATAAATGTTTTTTAAAAATCAACAAACATGTTTACACTATTAGTAATTAGTATTGTTGTTGTAAGATAAAATATATGAAGATTTAGTTTTTTAGTATTTTTTATTTTACTATAACATATTTAAACTAAGTGAAGACTTTGCAACTATGTAGTATTATTTAAAATAAAGTTGAATATTTTTTTAATTAAATAATAAATTAATAAACCAACTCAAATTCCTATTTCAAATAACTGAAATTCTATGGCTACCCATTTATTTTGTATATATAATTAATTAATTTATAATGATGAAACAACACTACCATCCTTCTCCAACACTAGTCACTCTCCGAGGAGGAAATTGTGGCAGGCACATGAACACTTGAACTCAGGGTATGCATAAGATATCTACTCTCAAATCACTCACTATGTAACCCTCTACACGAACCAAACATGAATCAAGGTTGTCTAGGAAGAAGCTTTTATTTCGAAGCATTCTTTTAACATCCCCCAAGGAGCAGAAGACATTATAATTCTTCGTATTCTTATCTTTGAGGACCAATCTCAACAAGATTAAAAATTTTTGATGCAAAGATAATGAATTAAAAAATAGAGTTTCTTCCTAACAAGATAATGTAGATGGGTAGGAATCCTCTCTGAAGCATCATCAAGTAGCCTTGAATCTAAATGGGATTACCATTCCATCCCATCTCGAGTTTCAAACACTTGAATTTCCTTTCTCAATTCAGGCATAACATCATTGAAGTATGTACCAATACAACCGTAGGAAAAGGGTTTAACCCTCCACATTCCCCATGAAGAATTGCCACCTTCTCCCTCACTATGACATATTCATTGTCTAGGATGCATACAGTTATGAAGAAGGAAAACTTTAGGAAATTGCTATAAATCCCACAACGTGTAAAAAAATAAGAGAAAAAAAGATGCACCAACTTGAAACCTTAACCCTAATACCACTAACTCATCTCTAACTAACCTTGCAAATTATTCATAGCCCACTAAATTAACAGAAGGGATAAATGCCGACACACCACCTTCGACAGATACCTCACAACGCAACACCAGAAAGCACCCAAATATTCCCAATTATTACATAAGATACTAGATATAAGACTCACACAAAGATAAGCAACCAATTACCAGGTGACCTAGCACAATTTTGAAAGAATTGATGGGAAAAATCCATCCAGTCCTCATAACCTCATAGGAATCATAACACGGGTCACCCTACAAATAAGGAATCATAAAACAAAATCCTCAAAGAGAAAGAATGATTTCACAACCTCTAAAGTCAACCAAGAAACACAAATGATAGAGAGGCGAAGAAGCTGCAAAAACACAAACCACCTCAGGAATTTGAAAATCTTATTAAGTAAATAGCCCAAGATAAAGTACTGAAAGTGAACACAATGACAAATAGATATAATCATTTCCAGCACTTCAAAAAGGATGAAAGATTTATATCAAGAATAGTCTCCAATGGAATTGAGTCTCCAATAATCCTAACTCACTCTTTCCACAAAATAAAAAATAAACTAGTAATGGGAGGATGAGGTTTGACCCTCTTGCCTCCACTCTAGGATGGACCTATAGTCTCCATTAACTCCATTGTACCATGCATATAAAGAATCCTTCACTCCATGCCACTAACTATGAGCTTGCATGTTGCATGCTCATGTGATGACCCTCCAATCTTTTAATGCACATTACAATTAGGAGGTGGTAGGAACAACCCCCAAGAACCCATATCGTCAAATTTAACACCCCCATTGGGGGAAACCACACATTTCTCCATCATGTTCTAAAGAGACTCAACCAAATCAAACTTTGAAGAACGTGGCCAAGCTAGTCTCTAACTCCACTGCTTAAGATTGACAACCCAAATTTTCCATAACATCTAGGACCATGTTGTCAAACCTTTTCGAATTGAACACTATAACATATTCCAATTTTTTTATCATGCCATATATACTCACAATTATACTTTCCAACCACCAACTTGTTTCCAATTTTCCTAGGGGTTGACCAGAGTGAGTAATAAGTAATGGATATTTACTTATCATAAAAATAATAAATTTTAGAAATTACATTTTCCTTTCATTATGAATGGAAATTCACTATCATGATAATTGAAATTTATATTTATTTTTTAAAATAAAACATCGCATTAACATATATTCAATTTGATGTAGAATACATTCTATAAACTTAGATAGTTATTATTGCATGTGTGAGATTATCTCCAATGCTTCCCATGTAATAAAATATCTACAGGCAAGATAGTTTCCAACATAGGCCTATCACATCCCTTTCTAAATTGAAATAAAACCTCTTCCAACAATTTCCAACTTAAAGGCATGTAAAGGAATTTATATTTTCTTACGACAGCCCTTTTTTATGTTTTATTGGTTTGTTTTTCTTTGAATTTATTAAACTATTATGATGTTATCTTTTAGATAATTTTGATTATTGGAATGACACAGTTGGTTGGTTCGTATCATGAAATGTGACATCAATACCATTAGGGAGATAAGTTTTAGGAAGCTTATTTGTACATATTATCCTCCCTAAGATGGTTACAATGTCTAGGCTGCTTTGTACCTACTAGCCTTCCGACAATGAAATAGGTTGAAGAACATACATTTTATATTTTTTCTTCAAGGTAACGTGTTAATGTATGAGCAGGTCAAACATTTGGTCACTTGCAAAGTCCTAAGGAGGGTTGCACAACAAAAAAAATGTCAATCCTCATACCCACACACCTTTAATCTCTTTTCAGTGGTGAGTGAGTTGGGAAATTTACATTACAACGATGACACCATCCCCCATCATTGAAAAATTATACATGAATGGATGAAACGTTTGGAATATACTAACAAGTATAGTTGAAGGGCATGTACAGGCATGATGCTCTTGGCATTATGCACTTCATTAGTTATAGAGGTTAAATGTAGCTCTTCGTGCAACCTATTTGAAGATTTAGAGTGATCATATCTACCTCTTGATACTAAATACTTGAAATCTATAAGTTAACTTGGTTATCATTTACTTTATAATTGGAAATGGGAATGCATATAGTAATGAGTGAATTAGATGGAAATAAAAAAATTATTAATTAAATAGAAAATAAAAAAATTCATGAAAAATAGGTTTGTGAGGGAAAATAAAAGTGATATAGGGAAATTTAAGAGTAAAAGTAGGAGAAGTTGTTGGTATTTGAAGTGTAATCTCTATTTCTCATTTTAAATAAAATAATAGCCTCTACATATAGCGACACATGTGTTAACACCAAAAAATTGTGCACATGCTTTCACAATCCATAAGACACTAAAACGCGCCCAACAAAATGCACAAGTAAAGATTTTCCAAGTTGAAGATACTATGAAGTTCAAAAAATTTAATATATCCTAAGGTCCAAAGTTTATAATGTTAAAACATTGAGAATGTCACGGCTATTTATTTGATAGCCATGCACACATGAAATATCCTTTGAAAGCCATGTGGTTGAGGAAATGGATGACTCATCGAATTCGAGACCACTCCACAAACTTGGAGCCGATTCCCTGACAAGATATTAGTCCAGGAGACCCGAATTTAAGTCACCCTAAAGATATTCAGCCCTCAACAAAATCACCTTGTCCTACTCGTGAGTCATTTTCATGCATGAACCAAGATGTATTCTAAAATTCTATATAAATAGACCATGGGAGAGCCAAAGTAGGAGACATTGTTATGCTGGCCAAATTCCTATCAGAGAAAACCAACATTCCATTGTTGAATCGAAAGAAGGTAAGAGCACTAGAATGTTGGCCATATTGCTTCTAAGAAATCCATCATTGGAGAGTCTTCATACTTTTTTGAGAGAGAGGAGAAACTTGCAAATAGATTGAGGAAAATAACCCCCCTTGCTAAGGATTTTTGAGCAGTATTTCTCAAATAATTCTTTTCAAGTGCTTAAGATTCATCTATTGTATTCAAACTCTACTACCAACAATCAATAAAGGGACATTTTTCCATTATTTTGTTGACTTGTTTGCTCCATTAAGCATTGTTTGTATATTTACCTCTTTGTTTTAGTTTATGTTTGTATATGCATTATTTTCACTATTTGCAATGCTTTTGTTTATCTACATCTATCAACTAATAACACGAATTCTACTTGTGATCCTTTGTAGGGAACAATCAACTGTTAAAGAGGTGTCTTTTGGTACACCATTAAAAAAGAAGAAGCTACAACGGGAATGACAACCATACTGGGTTGTTTTCTTTAATCTAAACCTTGTGTTTGCAGGACCTTCTCTATGCATAACCACTCTACCAGGTGTGGAGCACCTCTCTAGAACATTTGTAGGACCTCTGGGACTTGTTATGAACCCACGGAATTGAGTTTTCATTTTCTATTCCGCTCATGCGGTTTTTTCTCTCACATACACGTGCATGGATATGTGTGTGGCTAAACCCCCACGGTAACCAGAAAGTCAAAAGGATCCTTGTATTTTCTCTTTTCTAAGGTGATTGGTAGCCTTTAGTGAATTTGCTTCACCTCCACATTTTCAATTCTTTGTTTAGTATGCTCGGTTGTTTTACTAACCTCAATTAGTGGAGCAATTGTAGTTTTTTTTATTTATATTTGCAATACACACATATCTTAATTAGGGAAAACGTAAGTGGCCAAAATCCACATATGATTTCCAAACTATTTTTGCTAAAATTTTCTGCAAATCACATAGCTTAATTAGTGAAGGAGTAAGTTGCCCATGATCCACAAATCTTACGACTAACTAAAGCATTCTTTTTTTTTCCAGTTTTGGAACTAGGAGAAATTGTTATTATAGAAATTAAGTAGTATTTGCTTCCCTTGCATCTCTTAGACGAAACTTGGTTTGCATATGAAAACAACCTTAAAGAATTTGATTTTCCATCTCCCTTGTTGAAACTCACATAGTTTAATAGGAAACAAGTAAGTGACCCATTATCCATGCCATATTTGTTTTTAAATTCAAGGAACAATAAACACTTGGTGTAATTAGAAGGATATTGTAAAGTATAATCAGATATTTGCATCTTACCACACTTTTTATGTTTTACATCACACATTAAGCTTCTATAAGATTTATACTAGACTCCTTAAAAAAAACCATAACTTGAGCCAACCAACTTTCCCCATACGGGCCACTAAAAGAATTATAGGTCAGGTTAGGACCATTGTGGGTAGGCATCCCATAAGCCGCCATGGTCATGTTACATCTTTGAAACAATGTGGTTGAATTTTTAGGAGCTTAAAATCCTTCAATCATCCCATGGAAAATATTAATCGAGCATGGCAGAGACTCGATCCTAAGGGGGTTTGTCTTAGGTGTAATGAGTGCGGTACTCTTTAGGGCTACCTAACCAATCTAGTGGTCTGGGTAATTTTAATGCCAAGAAGCTAAATACTCGAATGCTCATGTGGGATGAAGGTACTTTAGTGGAAAAATATAGGGCATTATTTCACTATAGTTCGCAGTGTGGGAAACATTTGAGCATCATTTCCATTACCTTGATTGATTCTTCGACTGCTAGAAGGCATTGCTAGTTCTTTTGGGATATTGCCCTAGGACCCATCAGAAGATATCTCCACATGGCCTAGTTACTTTAAGAGTGACAACGATGATTAGTTATGCATAAGAGTTTTTATCATTCAAAACAAAAAAAAAACATTTTGGTTTAACTAATAACATTTCTTAATTGTAAAACGAAAGTAACCATTTTATTTTTGCTTTTGTTTTATGTATGTGACTTTATTGCATTGATATTTATTTTCTTCCCTCACCATACACAAATTATCACACACTCTAATCGACACCATAGGGGACCTCATAACTCAAAATTGATCTAGATGCTTCTTATACCTCCCCCCATTATTGGGATGTGTGCAAGGACTCCCGCCATTTCAACGTAAAGGATACCACACAACCACCATTATATGATCTTCCTTTATTGGTGTATCTTTTCTCAGGACCCCTCCCCATCAAAGCACACCTATCACCACCCTACAAGGTTCCCCACATGCTACCTCTTTCGGAAACACACACACCACTCCTCGAGATAGTCTACAAGACACCCATTGAGGTAATTCTCCTAAAACTTCCCCACAAAGGACCCCTTTGCATATAGATATCCAAAATCGTTTCATGATGGCAGATTACTGGAAGATCTGATCCTTCACTCCTTTAAACCTATCAGATTTAAGTAATCTAACCAATGAACTAATTTCTCATGGAAATAATTGGTCAGCTATGGCCACCAAACTCCCTTCTGACATGCCAACGTTTGAAGGAAAACATGGCGAAAACCTGGGTAACCACATCATGACTCTTCATTTGTGGTGTTCATCTAATAGTATCACAAATAATACCATTATATTATGAATATTTCAACATACCTTGACTCGGCCTACAACCAAATGGTACATTGACCAACCTTCTATGTCACATGGAAACTTTAGCTCACTAGCTACTTCTTTCCTCACATTTCTCTAGCTCCCAATTCGTCATGATTCCAGCCTAGAGCTCCTCACCCACTTCAAACAAACACCTTCTACCCACATATCGGGTCATATATATGAATGGAAAAAACACTGCAGCTTATGTAAAGCTCATTTTGAAGATAAAGTCCTCCTGGACTTGTTTTTGAGATCCCTCACATCGGAAATCTCCAAATCTATGGAAAATTCATCCTCACATAATGAGGAAGAATCCATTAGTAAAGCTCAACAATTAGAGCTTATCTACACCCAGTATGGATGCATCTATCATGTCCTTCCACATGCCCCACTCCTGCAAACTTATAAAGAGGCACCAGGTGCATCCAATGTCATTGATGGATTGATTGGATCCATAACCCAAAACCAACCCAACAATAACTACTGGTACCCTCGATACTCATTCAATCGCTAAGAATTTAATGCTATGCAAAACACACCACCATTGTAGCATATAGGATACTACCCCATTAATCCGCACCAATGCAAAATATTGTCAGTTGGGTTAACCAATATCATCCCCCTCATGGAGGCTCATATATTCCCCTAGAGGGAAACCAATAGTCCTCTAGGAATATAGTTGTAATGTCCACTTGCTAGAATCCATGTAGCAATCAGGGACAAGGAAACCAATATTCGTCTTTCCTTGCACAACAACAAAATAACCGATAAACACAAAATAATGCAAGGGATAATCTAGTGGAACCTTTTCTTACTTCACAACAACAATTAGAGGAGAAACTAAATCCATATAACCTACCTAATGTTGCTAAGAAAGAACAAAAAATAAAACCAAACAGAGAACCCGAACAGTGGGGCAATAACCACTATTGACCCCCATGATCATCGGGAAGGGGCAACCCTAACCGGAATTAAAACCAGGGATCGACCACCAATAACCCACAGAAAAAAAGCAAGAACACATGTCTACAGACTAATCATCCATGTTATATCTATGGGGAATATGGTCATTATTCCCATCATTGTCCTCAACTCCCTTAGTTAAAAAGGATATAAGATAATTGGGGGCAAGGACGTCAACAAACCGCAGTAATGCAAGACCCTTTCCCCCATCAACGAGTGGTTAACACTCACCAACATTCATCCCACTCTCATCCTTCTGGAGGGAACCTCATAACAATTATAATCATGACATTTCATGACAGGAGAAGATATCCTCATGCAAACATGAAATAGAATTTATGAAGCTCCTCTAGAGCCCAACCTATCCACCTCGACCATGACAATATCTATAGGGTCAAAGGAACTTATAGAATTATGCCAAAAATGGTCAAAGGATCTTTACAATGTGTAGGACATAACTCAAAATATGCTCATAGCTATAACATAGAGGATGACTTAACACAATCGCCATCAACTATGTCAACATTACATGTCTTGCAAACATGCCCAACCCAAAGGAAATCCATATTTTTTCGCTTTGGGTGCAATTGAACCAGTTGATTCTCACCTAATGGTATTTGACTTGGATAAACCTACACCGTGACTACCATCAACCATTGCTTTCCAAATTCTATTCTCAATCCAGAAAATTAACATTCATCATTGCATTGTCGACGACGATGCCTCCACATGTATCATGTCGAAATACGTTTGGAGGAAACTAGTATTCCCCAACCTAAAGCCTTCTAACTTCACACTTAGAGCATATAATGAGTGCCCTTATGCTCCTGTTGGCCTGTACCCTAGCATGCTAGTTAAGTTGGCTGGGAGAAATGTGCTAATAGATAGCGAAGTATTTGATGCCCAGTTGGATTACAGTATCTTTTTGGGCCAAACTTACATGTACGAGATGCTAGCAGTCACCTCATCGATGTTGAGGATAATGATGTCCCCCCATGACAAAAAATCATTACAATATATCAAATCACATATTATGCAAAGACAACATTACCTACATCTAATGGTGTGTTACCCTTAGTCTCATCTTTTGATGAATTGGTCATTACTTACATTGAGCTTAGTGTTGTCATAGGAAAAAGGTATGGCTTCTCTTCATAAAATGCTTCATTTATCATTCGTTCTTATACGATTATCGTCATTTATAGATTAAAATGTGGAAAATATAGGCTAAAGTTGGATGAAACTATTTGGTGATAGAATAGGTAAATCTAGTATGAATAATTGATTCTTTGCTATCTTTGTATGCAGAGATGCAATTGGGCAAAAGTTGTTCAGTTGGCAGCATAGCACAAGGCCATAAAAGGGAGAATCCATGGCATTTCGGGTAGACAAGGAAACGGAATATGAGTTCAGACATTCTTTTTTTATCATATGATCAGATTTTATATTGCGAAATCCTTAGGATCCCCTGATCCTAAGGATTCACTTTTATCCAAGCTTCTCTTTTATGTTATATATAGTGTCCAAAGGAAATTAGATACACTTTAGGATTTTAATTCGTACTTATTATTTTTGAAAAATAAATGCTATTAATTCACTAACACTCTCAGTTGCTACTTGAGTTTAATGAAAGAAGGTTGCGTTTGATACGTCTTCGTATTCTGAGTTTTTATTAAGCAAAGGTTTTTGGCAACTCTAGGCCTAGTAAAAAGATGTTCCACTACTCCTTTGTGTTATAGTTTTATATTCAATCTTTGCAATTGATTTAATGTTCGGTTATTTTATTTATCATGAAGATTTGTGATATTGATTTATACTATTGTTCAAATAGATTTAGAGTGAAGTTGTGAGATATAATTAAGTAGCACTTTGATTAGAATGAGTGAATGTGTGTTGAATTCTTATTCATTTGAATAGGTGTTATGATAGATCTTGAATGACAAGACTGATTAACTTCTACAGATTGCAATATAAAACGTTTGCCACTTATGAATCCTTTACCGCTATTCGTTGTTCAATTACTGATTGTTGTTCAATTACCAATTGTTGATTGTTGTTCACTTACTGTTGTTGTTCAATTTATTAATGAAAATTGATTTGGGATGTTATAGATTAATGGTGTTGTTCGATAGTCATATCTTCTTTACTTTGTTAAGTGTGAATGGTCTTAAGATTATTTGAATGATTCTAATTGTAATTCTTATTTGCATTTAGTTTCAATTGATTTCAAAATGAGTTACATAGAATTGCAGAGTGCATTGAGAGTAATTCTTCTATAGATAGTTATTTTTAGAGTGGTGTGAATTGAATTGAAGAATTAGCCTTTAGTGATTACAACAGTTCAAAATTAGATAACCTCTGGCTCCACTGGACATACTGTGTTGGCACTCTTGAGATAGAAAGACTTACCTCGGGTTGAAAACTAATGTAGAGATTAATATTGCCTATAAAAATACATCTTAGTGAGCCAAAATTTTAGCGTCGTTGCTGGGGAGAGTGTTTCAAGTGATTGTTTTTATTTCTTTGCTATAGAAGAACTAGGTTATAAAAACGAAAGGTGAGAACCTACATACCTAGCAAGTAAAGTACTTGCTTACCTGCTCGCTTTAAAGAAAAACATTAGAGGTTAAATAGGAATTTGTTTTTATGAATGAATTGAAACAAAAAGATATAAAAAGAGCAGAATCCTCCACCAAAACCCACAAAACCCAAAGGATCAGTGAACCTTGAGAGAACGACCTTTATAAATGAAATCATAAGAAGAGAAGAATCTTAAGCATCAGTGGGATTATAGGCTATACATGGAAAAAGTTATATTACTATCCCTCAAGCAATAGGCTCACCATTTGAAGCTCATACTGATATTCAAAGCCAAGTAGGAAGACCCAAACAGAGTTTTCAAGCTACAATAAGCTTACACTCTGATCCTCTACAAGAGGGAAAATCTTGTAACTTAAGAGAAGGAAAAGGAGAAGCTAGTGGGGCTACTAAAGAAAATCCATAACTATATAAACAAGGATCTCCTGAGATTCTAGACCTAGGAATTGTTGCAAAGAAAACATAGGTTGCTAGCTCTCTGCTTACCCCAGAAGCACCACTTGAAATCCCTAAAGATGATTGGCATATATTTGATCAAATGCTAGATCAGCCACGCGAAGGTCAAACCTCGACATTAGAGTACCCCATAGTTGACTAGGTGGCCAATGCGCCTATCAAGGCTGTTCCTCTACAGAGCATCCCAACCTTCGATGGGATGATCACAAAGGATGTTGATGCTTTCATGTTTTAGTTTGATGTCCTTTGTAGAGGGTATGACTATACCACTGACCGCCAAAAGATGAAATTGGTCCTTTCCACTCTGAAAGGGGAAACTTTGAGATGGTTTATGGGTCTAGGTGGGAAAACCATCAATTCTTGGGATGAAATGAAAACCTCGTTCCTTAAAAGATATCGAGACTTTTGTAAAAGTAGGGAACTGAAAGATGAGATTTTTCATATGACCGCAAAAGATAATGGAACACTAGAAGAATATGTATAACGATTTAATTACAATTTGCAGAGGTATCCACACACTTCCCTACCAAAATAAGTCCTAAAAACTATCTTGATTAAACGAGTGAAAGATGAATGGGTAGAACTCTAAACTTAATGGGAAAAGGAGATATTTCTCAGGAATATTATGATGAAATTATTCGTTTGTATATCAGGTTTTCCCAGGGAAGCACACGTATAGGAGTAGCTAGCCGAGATCCAATGAGCAAAGGAAGAAAACCACATAGTGGAGGTGTAACATGGATGAAGATCAGAAATCTCCTGGAAGATTTTAAGATGGACACCCTGGGAACTCTTACAACACAGCTGGATGTCCTAGAGGCCAAACAAAATTGGGCTTTAGTAGAACAAAATTTGGCCATCTTCTGCCTATATTGTCGGAAGAATCACAACCAATGGGAATGCTTATTAGACATGGTTCAGATGTGCACCATCTATACTAAATATCACAACACTAAACAATTTCCATCATTACCCAAGCTGAAACCAGTATTCAAAGAAGCAGTGGAAGAAATAGAAGTGGTATATCTGATGAACCAGTGCTAACAATGGCAAGCTAAACCTACAGGTGTGTCACAAGACGCATCCTAATTCTTTGCTTCCTCACATTTTAATCAATAGCAGAACCTTGGGGCAGCCTGCCAAGGACAATCACCCTATCAAAATTGGAAAGGCCCACCATTCCCTATGACATCCTGGCCAGCACAATATTTTCCAGGGAATGGCTGGATGAATTCTCCTTTTACTCCTGTTTGCCAAGGAAATCCCTGTCAATCCCAGTGGCCCGCGTCCACCTCTCAAAATCCAAATTGGTCTAGAAACTGGCAGTGACCTTCTGGGATATTTAATGTACCAATGTGGACAAGCCCTTAGCCTCAACCTGCACTATCAACTCCTTATACATTACAACATAATTATCAACCTCTTATGTGATCAAAGTTACTAGCTCAACCAAACCTGAATCCTAATAATGGACCAATATAGTGGGTACAGATTATTTAAAACGAAGAATATGAGATTGCTCAGAAAGAATGTAATGAGCTTAGATTGAGGTCAAGACATGTCATTACCACTAAGGAAAACAGGGACCAACCTCAATTGAAAATGTAACTCCACATGTACATATTCCATCACCTATACACGTTCCACCACTTGTAAAGAATCTCGAATCAAAGCAAGGGGAAGAAACAGATCAGCACAATGACCTTGAAAAACTTTTTGTCACTTCTCCTTCATTCCCCAAAAGGATAATGATACCTAAACCAATCACTTATTCTAATTTTGACCTTGTAGGGGAACTAAAAAATTTGTGTATTAAGATTCTTCTCCTCCAAGCTATTCAATACATTCCCATCTATGCCAAAACAATCAAAGAATTATGTGTAAGGAAGCCTGTGAGAAAAGTAAAAACCTCACCCATTATCCATGTTGTAGGAACCTTATCCAATCTACTCTTGGGAGAGGAAACTCCAATAAAGTACGAAGATCCTAGAAATCACATAGTAATAGTTCAAATATATGGCCACTCTTTTCCAAATACACTAGTTGACCTAGGAGCTTCCATTAAAATATTAACAACAAAAACTTGCCAAGCACTTGGCATTATAGCCTTAGAACCAACCACCACTTTATTAGAACTTGTTGACTGATCGGTGGTAAGGCTAGAAGGGACCTTACAAGATATCACAATTTCTGTTGATTCATGGGAATATCCAGTAGATTTCCTGGTTATAAACCCAAGGAGTAAGTTGGATGGGCATTCTAGGTCGACCTTTGCTGGCAACAGCTAGTGCATATATTGGCTACCGAGATGGTAGCATGACTATTACAAAGGAGGATGTTGTAAAAAATCTGGTGTTATACCTTCAAGCCAGGCCAAGTTTTCCCATTGTAAAAATATGTAAGTAGCCATTGGTGTACCTGGAAGAGAGCATCCATCCACCACTCATAGTAGCGGAAGAATTGGAATTTAAAGATCAAACTAAAGATGATGTTATCAACAATTTTATAAATCACCCAGCTAATTTGAGTATTGTACAGTGTCATATGTTGAAATCAATCCTTGACCATGAAGCCATGGAAGATCCCCTGAAGGATACAGACGACCAACATATTCAGACGACTATTGTTCATAACAGTAAACTAGTTGAGATCGAACCAGGCAAGGTTCTTAATATCAATGCTAATATGGATAGCAAACAACAGAAAAAGCTTATCTAGGTATTGCAGAAAAATAAAGGTGCTTTTGCTTGGGATTATCCTAATATGAAAGGGATAGACCAACATCTATGTACATGCCACATTTATACAGAGAAGGATGTGCAACCCATCTTGTAGCCTTAATGGAGGTTGAACCAACACCTCAAGGATATCATAAAAGAGGAACTGTAGAAGTTACTGGATGTAAACTTTATTTATCCTATCTCAGACAGTCAATGGGTCTCTCCATCGGTGGTCGTCCCTAAGAGAAATGGGAAGTGGCATGTTTGTGTAGAATATCGAGAGCTAAATAAGGAAACATGGAAAGATCACTTCACCCTCCCATTCATTGATCAGTTCCTCGATTTGTTGGCATGGAAGCAGTTCTTCTCCTTTTTAGACAGCTTTAGTGGTTACAATCAAATTCAGATTTCCCTTGAAGTCCAGGACAAAACAATCTTCAGCTATCCCTAGGGCACATTCGCATACATGGTATTACCATTTGGCTTTTGCAACACTGAAGTCATGTTTCAGGGAGCTATACTAAGCATTTTTGCATATCTAATAAATGAAGGACTGGAGGTATATATGGATGAAGTTACTCCATATGGGGAAAATTTTGGTCGAGCATTGCAAATGCTAGAAAATGTCTTAAAATGATGCATCGCTACCAGATTATGTTTAAGCAATGTCAAGTGTCACATGATGATGACTGAGGGCGTGATCCTGGGACATTACATCTCTGCAGTAGGAATATAGGTAGATCCAACAAAAATACAGGCAATTATTTTATTGCCTACCCCCTACACCCAAACAACGGTATGTAGTTTCCTAGGATATGCAGGTTATTATCATAGGTTTATTAAGAACGTTTCATAGATTGCGGCACCCTTATACGCTCTAACTAGAAATGTTGATTTCAGTTGTTCTCACAAGTGTGACATAGCTTTTGCAAGGTTAAAGAAACTAGTCTCAACAACACCAGTATTACATGGACCAAACACAGAGCTACCTTTCCACATCCACGGAAGCATTAGATGTAGCTAGAGGTGTTGTCCTTAGCGAGGAGGAGGAAAAGAAACCTTATGCTATATATTACATTAGCAATAATCTCACTCCTGCAAAACTCAATTACACAGTCACAGAAAAATAATTCTTAGATGTTATTTATGCAATAAACAAATTTAAACACTATATAACTGGCTGCCAACTCTTTGTGTACACTAATCACTCTGTCATTCAGTATCTAGCTAACACACCAATCACAAATGGTCGAGTAACACAATGGCTATTGCTTTTGTAGGAATTCAACATTACTATCACAGATCATCCAGGGAAGGAGAATCCAATCGCTGATTTTCTATCTCGAATCCCGAAGGTTAATGATCCACTGGTAGTAGATGACCAATTTCTAGATGAAAATTAGTTTTCTGTGGCAGTTAAGATGCCATGGTATGTAGATGTGGCAAATTATCTAGAAGTAGGGAAGCTACCTACACATTTAATGACAAGATAAAGAAAATTGATTATTCAACACAACGCCTGATTCTCTTGGATAGGTGGATATATTTTTCATACAGGGGTCAACATGTGTACGAAGATGTATCTGTGAGGATGAGATCCATGATATCTGAAGGCTCACCATGATGAACCCTGTGGGGGGCATTTTTCATACCAAAGGACAGAACATAAGGTATTACAAATGGGCTATTATTGGCCTGCTATTTTTAAGGATGCCAAAAAATATGCCCAGGCCTGCGATAGTAGCCAAAGGATGGGCCGGCGTTACCAATTTGACGAAATGACTCTATAGCCACAATTTGTCATAGAACCCTTCGAGCATTAGGTATTGGACTTCGTAGGTCCATTCCATCGACCATCCAATCAGAAGACCTACTTATTGGTAGCCACGGATTATGTGACAAAATGGGTGGAAACAATAGATTTACCAAGAACCACAGAGGAAGCAGTGATTAACTTCCTTTTTTGGCTATTTGTGTGGTATGGATTACCGCGAGAAGTGATCACAGATGAGTAAAATCAATTCACAGGGCTTAATATTACTGGCACTCTTAGAAACCATTATATCACACACAGGACCACTTCTTTGAAACACCTGTAGGCGAACGGGGAGGTCAAAAGCACCAACAAGGTTATAGAAGAAATTATGACTAAAACAATCTCAACACACCGACAAGATTCGGCTGCACGATTGCCAGAGGCCTTGTGGGCCTATTGTATGACTTAGAGGAATACTACTAGATACTCTCCCTACTAGATTTTGTTTGGTAAAGAACTAATTTTTACAATCGGATTCAAAATAAAGACTCTAAGGATGGCCCATGAAGTGGCTCTGGATTTAACAAAAGTCCAAACCAAGCGTATTCAGTAGATTAACAAAATAGATGAGGCTTGATTGCTTGCTTTGCAATGAACTGCAATAATACAACAACAAAGGGAAAATGGGATGACATCCTTATTAAGAAGAAAACATTTCAAAAATGGGATTGGACACTTCTGTATGATTCCAGATTCGAGGACTTCCTGGGCAAGTTGCAAAAAAGATGGCTCGGCACTTATGAGATTCAAGAAGTACATAACAATGGTACTCTTACCTTGACTACCATATACAGATCTGGCTATTCCTTTAAAGTAAATGGGCATCGAGTGCACCTCTAGCATCAACCATTTACCAAGGAGTATTTCTGTGAGTAGGTACGCGAGGACCCCCCCCCCCCATGCAAATTTTAGCTGCAGGGAATGATAACCCAACAACTTTTTCTTTAAAAAAAAAATTGGAAATAATAATGAGAGGGGGGGTGGGGTGAATCAGTGTTAAAGAATCAAAATAAAATTTTCATTTCATACTCTAATTCATATACACCACTTCAGTTAAGGGAACCCACATGTACATGCAACTATGTTTAATGCAACTAGTGTATATCTAGTAAACTTATGATTCAGTTAATCCATCATATGTTGATCTTTAATTAGTGCATCAGACCTTCATTAACTATATAAATAGTAAACAGCTGCAGTAAAATAGAACAGATCATCACACATAAAAAACACACATGAACACCATGATGTAAGGTGGAAACCCAATGCGAGACAAAAATCACCTGCT
>APFE031070951.1:33214-50554 GCA_000404065.3 Pinus taeda
GCAGCGCCCCCGAAGCTAAAAACAGCTATAAAATTGCCTTGTAAAAGTATAGTAATTTCTAGTCAATCTGGGCCGTTCATTAGGCAGATGATCTGACGGTAGAACTTATGTTTAGTTTACAGTTTTTTTCCCTAGAAGGAAACCCTTCTTTTTGCATGAGGGCATTGTATTTGAGGTTGTGAGATAGATGTGTATTATGTGTGAGCGAGAAACTGAGAGGTGAGACTGTGACAGAAGACAGAGGATATTACAGCGGATTTGTTGTAGGTTGTGTCTCTTCATTTTGCTGGATAATAGAAAGGAAGGACTGGCTATTCGAGGTGGACGTAGCCCAAACTGGGTGAACCATGTATATCTTTGTCTCTCTTGTTTTGTGCATTTTCTGTGTTTATATTTCTGCAATATTTTATGTGTTCCATTGCTCCGTAATATATATAATTTTCTAACACATGGACCAATACCAAAATGCCATGGACCAAATACCACGGACTAAAACTTAGTTTTCCAACATGTACGCACCTTTCCTTCTATGAAAGTGCATGTGTATGATATACACACTTTTGTATATAGTTAACCTACGTATATCTTCCTTTCTTCATTCTTGTTGTTTACCTGTTATACTATGATCTTTCATCTGAGAGAGTTTCCATCAAGGACAACACTTGTTTCATGCCTGTATCATAATGCCAACAAATTGAAATTGCTTGAGAAATTGTAAATAATGTACATACCTTTATAGGCATCACCATGTAAATATGATTTTTTTTTTTTTAATTTTATTTTTCTCTTCTTTGTTTTTGTTGTTCAAACAATTGAACATTTGTTGTTAAATTGATTGAACAACACATTTTTTCCTCTTTTGTAATTCGTTGTTCAAACAATTGAACATTTGTTGTTCAATCGATTGAACAATGCATTTTTCTTTTTGTTTTTCACTATTCAAACAATTGAACGTTTATCATTCAATTGATTGAACAATGCATTTTTCTTTTTGTTTTTCATTGTCCAAACAATTGAACGTTTGTCGTTCAATTAATTGAACATCACATTTTTGTTTTTGTTTTTTTTGTTGTTCAAACAATTGAACATTTTTTCTTCAGTTGATTGAAAAACACATTTTTCTTTTTATAATTCTCTGTTCAAACAATTGAACATTTGTCATTCAATTGATTGAACAACACATTTTCCTTTGTTGTTTTTCATTTTTCAAACAATTAAACATTTGTTGTTTGATTGATTTAACAACACATTTTCCTATGTTGTTTTACACTACTCAAATATTTGAACATTTGTCATTCAATTTATTGAACATCACATGCTCCTTTTTGTTATTCGTTGTTCAAACAAGTGAATGTTCTCCATTTAATTGATTGAACAACACATTTTCCTTTGATTTTTTTCACTATTCAAACTATTGTATGATTGTTGTTCAATTGATTGAACAACAGAATTTTTTCTTATTTGCTTTGACTATTCAAACTATTGAACAACTACTCTTCAATTGATTGAACAACGCAATTTTTTTCTTATTTTCTTTCGTTGTTCAAACTATTGAACGACTACTGTGCAATTGATTGAACAACACAAATTTTTTCTTATTTGTTTTCATTGTTCAAACTATTGAACGATTTTCATTTTGATTGAACAACAAAATTTTTCTTATTTGTTTTCACTGTTCAAACTATTGAATGACTGTCGTTCAAATGATTGAACAACACATTGCTTTCTTATTTAGTTTCGCTGCCCAAATAATTGAACGATTGTCAATCAATTGATTGAACAACATACTTTTGTTGTTGTTTTTCACTGTTCAAACCATTGAATGTTTGCCATTCACTTAAGTGAACAACACATTTTGTTTTTAATTTGATTTCGTCGTTCGAACAACTGAACGATTAGTGTTCAAATGATTAAACAACATTTTTGCTTTTGATTTATTTCGTTGTGCAAATGATTGAATGATTATCGTTCAGTCAATTTCACAACACTTTTTATTTTTTTATTTTGATTTTGTCATTCAATCGATTGAACTGCACATTTTAAGAGCTAAATTGTGAATTTTTCTCTTTTTTCTCTTGATAATTATGCCATTTTCTTCTTCTTTGGTATTGGAAATAAGCACCATTTTCATTGATTTTTTCCTCTTCTAAAGAAAATTGGTAATAACAATATCATTATGACTTATAAATGCATTTTGTTGCTTATCTTTATCCATAAGCTAATACAATGTATCTTTACAATGGTTGTCTGAACATCTTTTCATTTGGACACATCATGAAATGATTCATTATTCTTAATCCATTTTGGCTTATGTTTATACTTCCAAATGGATAAAACTCATCAATATAATGTTAAGGGGATAAGAGTATAACACTTCCATTGGCATCTTCTTACTTCTTACACCATCCCTAACTCTTAAGGAGAAAATGAGCCTCCCTTTTTCTACAAGAAAGATTCCAAAAGAAAAATAAAATAAAAAAATGCTTAAAACTTTGTCCAAAGAGGATAGGGGGTTTCATCACAAGCCAGCCTACCATGATCATAAGGATGTAATAGGTGACATTCCAATTTGGATACCAAACCAAGGCAATCAGCTTCTTGATAATTAATTTGTCAGAATAACAGGGCGTCTCATCACGAGCCAACCTGATCATTTTTGTTACACCCACATGAGTGGCATTATGATTATCTGGTCACCATGCCAAGATGATGGTTTCTTTGTGACAAAAAAATGAAATATTAATTGTAAGAAGGACTCTCGCTCATTTGTGAGGGTTAGAAAGAAACCCTGCCAAGGTTATCAATGCTTGCTGGTAGCGGTGGATCTGCTTAAGGTATTGGAATATCATTTTATATTACCATATGACATTTGCCTCTTATCACTTATGACTTTATTTCTAACAAAAATTTCATTTGGTAGCACTTTTACAAGATGAGTAGCATGGTGACTTTAATCTATATTTATTATATTCCATACGTCCGAGCATTAAATGACAGTCATTAAACATAAACTGCCAATTATGCTGATGTGATTAATTCTGCTCATGGTAAAGATATTTGACTTAATGACTTTAAATTGTTGTTTTTATTTGATTTGGCCAATTCACGTCTGACGACAGATATTTCTTAAATTCTTTACCGATTTTCGTGTTGTGTTCTTTAAATTGGTTGTTGACATTTATTTCACATTGGTTTATTTGCCTGTTTTTTGCATGCTGAAAGGATGTTGATGCCCTTTTCTCATTAGAGGGGGCATGGCCTACATATGGACAAAACATATTCTAGTTATGGATAACTGTGTGACAATCAATCGAATTACTTTGAGAGTATGAACTTCCTGATGAGCATGAATGTGTAATAATTAGCAGAAAATTCTGATTGGTCAAAGAATGGCAAGCATTGTGGCGGACATGCAAACCTACAATTTTGCATTAAGTATGGCTGACAGGATGAATGACTTAACTAAAAATAATAATAATTATCCAAGCAGCGTCATTTCCTTAATAGTTGTTGTGTTAGATTATAGGGTTAACACAATTGTAGGCAAAAGAACCAGACTCAAGTGTAGCAGCTATGTGTGGAAGAGCAATCCGGAGTGAACCTCTACCACTGATGGTGTTGGATCAAGCTTGCGAAATCCTTGAACGCATTGGCTAGCTATAGTATTTAACTAGAATGGAGGGATTCCATGAAGAGATAACGCTGGAATTTCAGAAAAACCTGCAAAACGGTAGTACAATGGTCAAAGGCATAAGCATGATGGTTTCTAAAGAAGTCTTGGCCGAAGCCACGCAACTTCCAGTAGAAGGGGAGAAATGGGTAGATAAACACATTTTTTTATACAGTGCAATGGAAGCATTCCAAGACCCATGCGAATGGTCGGTACGAATGGGGAAAGGTATTCATCCTTCAGTGTTGCAACAACCTTGGCAAGAGTTGGCAGTCATCGTCCAAAGATATATCACCTGCGATGGCTGGCATGACATGGTAAAGCCTCGACAACTGAAACTTCTTGCCATTTTAAATCAAATAATTTAAGGTAATTTACCGTTTTATCTAAATTTCATGTTACATGATGTTTCCCGACGAGCAAGGATAACCAAGGACCCACATAGTGTAGTCAGCCATCATGGGTTAATTAAGTTAATCATCACAAATAGATTGGCACAACAACAATTAACATGGGACAATATCATAAATCTTACCTTGCCTCCAACCCTAGAAACTAAAGAAACAAAGTAGCAAGGGCCAAGAGCCCAAGGCCTAAAGAAAATATTAAAGCGAAAGAGCCCCTTTGCACCCCTAGAATCAGCTAGGTGTAGACGCTCTATGCGAGTAAAAGCCCAGTGGCGCATCCCAATTTAAGAAGAGGAAGTCAGACCATCCCACACACCTCCTCTTAGTCTACAAGACCCTCCTTTGCAAGACTATGAGGAGGAACTTGTAAGCATTTCTAGAAGCTTGGGAGTGTTTAGTAAAGGTAGGGAACAACCAGGGAACACTGAAAAACAAAATTGCAGTCCTGACTGGTCAGCCCCTTGTGACAATTCCAGTCACGAAAAAACCCAGCCATTCACTGATGGCATGGAGGAACAGAGGGAGTCGATTCTTGCTATGGAAACACCTGTCAAAGCTAAGGAACATGAAAAAAATGCCAGCAGAAAGGGAACTCAAGTAGTAGGCACTAGTCTAGTAGACCCCCCAGCAGAAGGAAACCCTGAAGATGAAAATTTGGGAGATGTCAATAAACCAAGTGAATTTACCTTTTCAAAGTCCCCAGAAGACCACGACAATGATGATTGTTTAGGAGATACCATTGCATTGGGGTCTCCTGAAAAAATACATAATAATTATGAGTTGGAAGGAGAAGCCTGTACTGGTAGTAGAGGATAACATAGCTCTAGACAGAAGCCCTAGATTAAAAATCCCTATAGGGCTAGGCTTAAAAGGGTGCTCAGAAAATACAGGAAATAGAAGGAAGTAATCAGGCAAATGAAATATTGGTTAAAATAAGCAACCATAATGAGGAAATTGAAAGAAGAAATGGAAAATGCAGGAACACAAATAGAACAATGTTCTACGAAGGATGCTGAGACTCAGATAGAGTTTCTTGAGGTTTGTCCAAAAGAAACCTAGACTGAGCCAACTATGGGAGAAGATACTGCCATACAAACTGAGGAGCCCTGTATCTTTTCATAGGGAACTCAAACGACCTACTCCACTACGGACATTGCTATCCAAATAGATGTTGAAGAAAATGTTCATGTTGATTGTGTAATTCTGGAAGTAGCTGAAAAAGCTATGGAGACTTACCCTGCGAAGACCCACGATGCAGAGGCTCAAACAAATGAGCTTTTGATAGTTATCAGAAAATTACACAATGGGCTTCTGAGCGTTCACCAAGAACTCGCTCAGCATAAGGAAAAGGTGTTCCCTTTGAATGAGCAACAAGCGCTAAAGAAGAAGTTTGAAGAGATTACCAAGACTGAGGATGAGACCTTTGCTCAATATAAGGCTGAGCAAAAGAAGGTTGAAAACTTAGACGGTTAATTGCAAAAAACTAGAGAGAAAAAGAAGATTGTCTGCTCTCTCTATTCAAACACTCTATCTTGTTGAGCCCTCGCCACAAATTATGCTGGTAAAACAACATAATTTAAAACCACTCCTGACTTTATCAAATGCTTTAGAGAGCATGATGAGAAGTTTCAACGCCTCCTTTGTGAATAATATATGAATAATTTTATTTTAGAGGATGACAGGGACAACCACCGTACCCCTTTTATAGGATACACTGAATTTTAGGCATTCCTCTCATTTGTTACTAATAAGCTAAAATGGGCCAAGGATTACAACACTTTCAAAAGGCGTAAGTATGATATTGACCTATGGGTCAGAGGAGAGCCTGCATATCCATTGCTCTTATCTTTCCAGCATAAGTAGTTTATGAAAAAATATGGTGTCATATGTAAATTGGGGCCACTTCATAATGATATCATTCAGGCTGGAAAGGAATACTTCTAGGACATTAAAGAAGAAGCCTTGGCTGCATCAAGGCAAAGGTGGGAAGTTTTTATTAACACTGCGAGGGGCTGAGAGCCGTTCGGATATCAAAACTTCCAAGTTGCCTCTTCTCACTTTTATAAATATAGCAATATGGTTTTAACAATGGGGCCCGATTGGATAGAATTCCAGTATAGAACTCCAATCATATGGTACCCTCCTGATCAATAACGTAGTGATTATAACTTCAAGTATTGTGAGGTAACCCATGCTTTTGCTATCCTTAAGCAAAAGAGTGGTTTTAGGAATTACAAGGTGGAAGTATATCCTACTTATTCCCTCACTCAGTTGCATTTGAACTATATGCTTGCATGAGGACATGCAACAATGGAAGTTGGGGAGTATGCTGGGACAGGAAAAAGGTATGATTTCTCTTCATAAAATGCTTCATTTATCATTCATTCTTATACAATTACCTATGTTTATAGATTAAAATGAGGAAAATATCGGCTAAAGTTGGATGAAACTATTTGGTGATAGAATAGGTAAATCTAGTACAAAAAACTAATTCTTCGTTATCTTTGTATGCAGAGATGTGATTAGGAAAAAGTTATTCAGTTGGTAGAACAACAAGAAGCCATAAAAGGGAAAAGCCACGATGTCTGGGGTAGATAAGGAAGTAGAAGATTACTTCGAACATTCATGTTTTATCATATGATCAGATTTTATATTGCGAAATCCTCAAGATCCCCTGATCCTAAGGATTCACTTTTATCCAAGTTTCTCTTTTATGTTATATATACAACCAAAAGGAAATTAGATACAGTTCATAATTTTCATTTGTAATTATTCTTTTTGAAATAAAAATGTCGTTAATTCAGTGACTCTATCAGGCTACTTGAAGTTAATGAAATAAGGTTGCATTTGATACATCTTTGTATTCTAGGTTTTTATTAAGCGGAGGATTATGGCAACTCTCGACCCAGTCACAAGAAGTTCCACTGCTCCTTTTTGTTATAGTTTTATATTCAGTCTTTGCAATTGATTTAATGTTCAGTTATTTCATTTATCATGAAGATTTGTGATATTGATTTATACTGTTGTTCAATTAGATTCAGAGTGAAGTTGTGAGATATACTTAAGTAGTGCTTTGATTAGAATGAGTGAATACATGTTGAATTTTCATTCATTTGAGTAGATGTTATCATAGATCTTGAAAGACAAGATTGATTAACTTCTACAGATTGCAATATAAAATGTTTTCCACTTAATAATCCTTTACCACTATTTGTTGTTCAATTATTGATTGTTTTTCAATTATCGATTGTTGATTGCTATTCAGTTAATGTTGTTGTTTAATTTAGTAATGTGGATTGATTTTGGTTGTTATAGATTAACAATGTTGTTCAATAGTCATGGTTTCTTTACTTGGCTAAGTGTGATTAGTCTTAAGACTATTTGAATGCTTCTAATTGTAATTCTTATTTTCATTCAGTTTCAATTGATTTTGGAATGAGTTGCATAGAATTGCAGAGTGTGTTGAGTGTATTTCTTCCATAGATACTTCTTTTCATAGTTGTGTGAATTTAATTGAATAATTAGCCTTTAGTGATTGCAACAATTCATCATTAGATAACCTCTAGCTACACTGCACATGCTGTGTTGGTACTCTTGAGATAGAAAGACTTACCTCGAGTTGAAAACTAATGTAGGGTTTAATATTTCTTATAAAAAGACGTCTCAATGAGCCAACACTTAGCCCTAGCTAGTTTATGCCATCAACACTCCTAGGGACATTCCTAGGAGAACCTCCAATGATAGAGGAAATCTCCCCAACCACTAGAGAACTGATGTGGATTATGAGCTCACCAAATACCCCCCAAACCTAAGAACCAGTTCTGGATACTACCAATAATATTGTTATTGATCTGACTTTCTTACTCAATTCCATCACTCATATGCCCTTATTATATCCCCCACCTACTTTTGTGTCACACTAAGTCATCGCAACTCTCTTGTTTCTCCATATGGCTCTCACGATACCAGTGCGGTATTTGGCTACTCAGGCCACAAAAGCGTGTACGAGAATCACTGCAACATGCATCAATCCTATTCCTGTTGAGGATAGCATGACACCACAAACAACACCTGCATCGACATCAGTCAGCGTTAGAACATGGGATGAGAAAAATGGTAAAAATGTGGAAGCTTCAAGTACTCCCTCCTCTAGGGTCCCTCAACGTTGTGCATTATGTGAAATAGAGGGGCACCTCACCAATATGTGCTCCAAGTTAGGTGAGCTCAAGGTTCTTAAGGTATTGCGCACCAACCATGCATGTGTCATCTGCACAGAGTATGTGCATTACACTTAGCATTGGATTGAATCCCTCGATATCAAGATGTGTTAAGTGTACTCACGCAATATAATACCCGATTACTCTCAATAGAGGATGGATCCAAGAAAAATAATTATGTTGTAAGGGAAGAAGATTATTGCTCCTGTCCCTCATTTGGTCCTTACACCTCCCATAATGATCGGAGGCAACCCAAGCTAACAATCAACCTACCAACACCCACTTGCGCTTTGTGCGATGTATCAGATCATTTGATCAGCCAATTCCATGAATTAAGGGCCTTTAACTGATTATAATAGATTCCTTGCATCGCTTAAAGCACCAGACCCAGTAATAGATGTCACACTTCCAAGATTTGTGTAGGAAATCATCATGTGAAACAGTGTCCCCACCCTTCTTGATTTCATTTTTTGTTATGATTCACATAATGATTTATCTTGGAGAATTCTGATTTAGTCAAATAATATACGGAACCATTAGATAATACCCCACCATTAGGGAATGAAGCATCTAGGTCCATTTTATGTGTGTTTGAAGAGTAATGGCCTCTAGTAATAGAGAAAGGCCCCTATCATTACATCTCCCTTCACCACAATCAATTTAGATAAGGGCAAAAAAGATCTAAGTCCTTCTGGCAAAGAAGATCACCCTTGACATGTGATGTATGTAATAAACCCAACCATTTTGTGAATGAGTGTCACGAATTGAGTACGTTCAACAACATCTTCCACTTAGTGTTCCAAATACCATAAATACATCTCTCCAATCAAGAGAAAATCACATGTTGTTACAGTTACATCTGCTCTTAATTTCATCATACAAGGAATTGTTAGTACCTTTACATTTTAGCACACCAAGAGTATCATTGAAGACAACCCACACCACGAAGCCACACCATGCCAATACTATGATCTATATATGGACACCACTTTAGTATATTCCATGTCATGGCGTCAACGAGGTATCAACATCTCATACTCTAAGTAGTACTACCTCCCAAAACTAACTATGACCTCCCAAGCTTGACAGTGCAAATGAAGTGATATTGGCCCCCTCAACCCTACTTATTAGCCTCTTTGCCATTTTTTGGAGCCCATTATAGAAGCTTAGGAACATTTTTTTCAAAACCGGCAGAGACATAAGGATCAGTACCACACCATCTCCGTCATGGAACTCTTAATTCTAGTAATTGCCAAAATTCATTTTTTGGACCTGCCACATGCTCATAAACATATTTCATGTATGCCTTCTCTTGTTCTTTCATTCATATCATTTATTAAATCACATATTATGTATATTTTTTTTGAAATATGCTTTAACTTGGGCTATTGGTTGTGTATATTGTAGGTACATCACAAACAATCTGCTTTGACCAACACCCAGAGAGGAAAAATAATAGAGCAGGTATCATTAACCACTTAGAATGATAGGCTTCCCCTTAATATTTTCATATCCTAACATAATTTATCCAAAATACACCATAGGATCCATCATCTCGACCGTATTTATCACTAGCTCACCTTGCATATGATAAACATCCATGTTGATTTGATAATGCACTCCCACTTATGGTTGGCTTCATGTTTGTGGAACCCTATTCACAATCAAGAGTCATGACCACCTACTCAGGCCCAAGAATCACTCCACTTACATGCCTTGAAGTTCAACCTCATTCTTCTACACTCATCACCCATATGCCTCATTTCTTTGGCCATCCCTGGTACTTAATGGAAGATCAAGAGACATGCACCACCGCATCCTGCATTTTCCCTACCATCCACCCATATTGCATAACCTATTTGTGCCACTTCATCTACCTCACCAACCCAACATGGATAACAACCAATGGGGCCCCTGCCCTCAGTAGAGGAACCACACCTCCATCTAGTTCACCATTATCATGGGGTACACGTCTATGTGTCTGTACATCTGAATCACCTTCATATTCTTTTGGAAAATGTACAGATATTTTTTAGGAAAAACAATCCCACCCACATTTTTCATGTCTTTTAACTGATAGAAGTTTCTAGTCAGCCTTGGTCGGAGCTCATACATCACCCATAGTCATTTACCATCCTCATGCTAGTCGAAACAAACTTACATGCACCTTATAAATCTTACTGACTCGAGGGCCATCCCTATCAGCAAACATGTTTGACTTCCACCATTTGCATAATAGCTCTGATCTCTAGAAAATTTTCCATATCCACTCATATCCTTAGTTCTCATTATCATTCCTTATCTGATGCACACTATTACAATTTTTTTATACCTTACATTGATTCATTGACACAACCTATCTCGAGGGTTGATGCTTCTTTCCTGTTGAATTCAAAACTCATATTCCACGATGGAGGTAGTACCTTGGATATCCCCCCTAGAAGGGATATCCTCGGGTGGCATAATGGGAATTACTATTTCCCACTAATATTTTCAATCCCCTTGACATTCAACACCAACATAAGTTTTCATGACAAGGTAGTATTATACTTAGTGACAATTGAAGTTTTGTCATTTAGTTGAAGACCCCCACATCACTAAGAACCTTATTCAAGAGTGCTTATGGGGTAGGTACCCAAAGTAAAAGATCAATGCATACTGCAACACCTCATTCAGCTATGCTTCACCGTTGTTATCCATGGGGGAACCAAATTCAGTGTATTTGTCAAAGAAACACCCTTCAGGGTGTTAGCAATTATCATCATCAACTATCATCATGTCAACCATCGTGATGTTGACTAGATAGAACCATTTCCTATCTGATTGTAATGATTCATCAATAGTCATCATAACGAGCATGTGACATGCCCACCTCATACATAAAATTTTCTATTCTTTAGTTTTTTACTAGAGCATATCTATCCTTTATACTTAGTCAAGGGTTTTCGCTACTCATCTCCATAAAAAGCTACCCTCTCTCTCGAAAACATTGATCAGATTCTTCGTTAGAACAAAAAACGTGATGTATTTTGGCTATACATTTTCTCCTAACCTCATACATTAGGAGGAAATTATTAACACTATAAAATTGTGCACATGTTTGCACAATCTAAAAGATGCTAAACGATGTCTAGAAGAAGGCACAAGTGAAGATTTTCTAAGCAGAAGACATCATGAAGTTCAATAAATTTAATTTCTCCTAAGGTCCAAACTTTATAAGGTTAAAAAATATGGGGACATTGCGACTATTTCTTCAATAGCTGTGTGCACATGGAATATCCTTCAAAAGGTACACGGTCGAAGAAATGGATGACTCAATGAATTCGAGACCACTCCACACACTCGAAGTTGATTCCCTAACAAGATCTTAGTCCAAGACATCTAATCTCAGTTGCCCTGAAGATATGCAACCGTCAATGGAATCATCTTGTCCTACTCATGAGTCATTGTCATGGATGAACCAAGAGAGGGGAGATGGATTCAAAAATTCCATATAAACAAGCCATGGGAGAGCCAAAATATGAGACATTGTTATGTTGGCCAAATTTCTATTAGTGCAAACCAACATTCCACTGTTGAAGCCAAAGAAGGTAAGATAATTAGCATATTCTAAGCAATCCTTCACCTTTACGAGAGAAGAGGAATCCACCATTGGAGAGTCTTCATATTTCTTTGAGAGAGAGGAGAAACTTTCAAAGAGATTGAGGAAAAGAACCCCCCTTCTTGAGGAGTTTTGAGCAAAATTGTTCAAAGAGTTCTCTTCAAGTGCTTAAGATTCATCTATTGCATTCAATTTCTACTAGCAACACTCTATAAAGGGATATTTTCCTATTATTTTGTTGACTTGTTTTCTTCATTAAGTATTGTTTGTGTATTTACCTCTTTATTTTATTTTATGTTTTTATATCCACTGTTTTCACTATTTGCAATGCTTTTGTTTATCTAATTCTATCCACTAACAACACCAATTCTACCTTGGATCCTTTGCAGTGAACAAAAAAATGTTAAGGAGGTGTCTTTTGGTACACCATTGCCACAAAAACACTACCACAACATAGGAAGCTAAATAATAGCCTATTAGAAATAAAAATAATCAAGAATTTTCATGAGATGAAAAAAAGGAATGAGCCTCAAATTCTCTATGAAAAATCACAATTTTTCTTCAAAGTACCAACTTTATGTACCCTAATGTTGGACGCATTTGATAATGCTAAAATTTTCTTGTTGAGTTAGTGTTAAGTTTGTGCATAAGAATGTGCTAGCACTAGGGAGGTAGGGCCCTGAAATCCTCTAGAACAAACGCACATTATACATTCTAGTTTTTGTAATCTGATCATATATCTTATTTAGCTTATGTGTTCGCAATGAAGAGTACCCACTTGAGAGTTGTTTGGGTGGTAAACTAGTAAGAAAATTTTATATTTGCAATAGGGAAATTAGATCTAATACTTGGCGAATGTTTGAAACTAAAGAGTAGTCAAAAGAGGATATACTTAACCATTTGAAAAAGGTATGTGACTCCGTATATTCAGTTCATAAACATTCAACTTCTAACATCAAATTCTATTTAGCAATATTTATTTTATAGAATTTTGAATTGAATATTGTATGACTGAATTGTGTCTTTACAAGAAATTTAAGACATAACTATAAAGTTGGTCTAAAACCCCACTAAAGTGTTTGACCTTATTTAGGATTTACAAGACATTTCTTGAGTAATTTTGTTAAATCATTCAAGTGAGACGTAGGCATATGGACAATTATTTTTGTATAGTAGCATATACATACTCAAATATGATTGGTTGCATCATAAAAGGTGCATATAGTTTATGTATTATGTTTCCCAGGCTTAGGAATTTGGATTTCAGTTGTTTTGAGTGGGTGATTTTCTATGATTCTTCAATTCTATTCAAAAGGTAATACATGTTTTTTAGGCAGATTTTCAATCTGTTATCAAGTGTATTAAACTTTTTTCTTGATCTATTATAAATCATCAATTGATATAGAAGAAACCCCATGGTAAGAAAACCTTGGGATTTTATCCTTTTGGCTCTAATGGTATACTTAACTAAAAAACATAAGTGATTTTTGCATGTTATTTTACATGCATATTAATTCTTTCACATAACCTTGTTTCATGTCATTACATGTTTGAAATTATATGAAATTAAAGAGATACATACCCTTGAATTTATTCCTTACCTTGTAACATTCTTCCACACAAAAAAATAACTATTGTTGATGTAGAATGATTTTGTGTGATTTGAGCATTGAATAAGTTGAAAAACGATACTTCCATTGTGAATTTCTAATTGAGTTTTGTTCATATGAATATATGAATTCACCCTAATAGGAGGTATCTTAAATTAAATGAAAATTTGAAAGAACAATTTGGTATAATTATCTTTCTAACGTTTTATAGATAATTGTATTTGAAAATTTATATGCAATTTGCAGTTAAATTTAATGGTTTGACTAAACCAATTACAAGTATTAAAGTGTGATAGTAAGTGGTGATTTCAAACCATATTTCTTATATTATTGTTATTCAACACAATTATTAAGCATTGAAATACTAGCAGGGAACTAATCATTGTGGATAATAATAAAATCTTATTTAAATTGATAATTGAGTCGATTTTGTTGTTGAAAGCTAAGCATTATTTACAACAACATGATTTGTAATAAATTATCACTTAAAAATAGAGGACACACCATAACATTGTGATATGTATATTTTTAAATAGATATCATGTAATGGATTCTTTCAATGTGAATGATGTAGAAAATTCCTTTCTCATTGTCATTAACTTGAAGAAATATAATAATGTGTTCTTTATTTAAGCTATCAACTATGTTAAGAATAATGAGAAATTTTCGCTTATGATTCCATTCAAATTTAAAACAATGAAGCCAAATTTTACTACTATGAATGGATTTCAACATTTTCCTCTCGTAAAGAGGACAAGGTTCAAAACTAGTAGTGGTTGTGAAGAGACACCAAAAAAACACTGCCATGTTAAAGTTTTGTGTGATCCAAGCCAGGTAATATCCCTATATGATTTTGATGGATTGAATGCCTCTGAGTTGCAAACCTCACAAAAATACCAGTTAAAAGAAAAAGTAAGTTTAGAAGCAGGCGAAAAGAAACTATTTTACAAAACCATTTTCATAAAATATCATGTCACTAATATTTTGAGAATTCATTAAATCTCTATCATTGAATTATAAAGAAAGATAAATTTATTTGAATATGAAAACCACAGTTAATTGGTATCTATCTCATCAAGAATCAAATGCATTAGTCTTTCATTAATTGAATATTTGTCAATTTTGATTTTTCTTGGTGCTAAAATGATATTAATTTTTCTTTATTGTGAATTTTATAATATGAATTATATTTTTTCCTTCAATTCAAAATAGATATTAAATAGAATATTTTTCGGTAGTTTTGAAATAATAATGTATGATATTCAATTTCAATATTTAGTTTGGTAAACTAAAATACAGATTTAAAAGTATAACAAATCAAGTTAATTATATTCAAGTTTAACAATTTCACAATAAATTAATCTATAATGAAATTTCAAGTTTAACAATCTTACGAGAAATTAATCTATAATGAAATTTCAAGTTTAACAATCTTACAAGAAATTAATCTATAATGAAATTTCATGTTCTCAATAGTATGAAAGATAAATAACGAATATTGTTGTTTTCTTTAACTATATAATACATGAATTACAATTACTCTGATTTGAATTTGTGGCTTTCCCCTCTAATTAAGTTATACTAAAAATCCATGTTAGTGACCCTTTATCTCCTTCTATACTGAAAATCTTTAAGAAATTCTCTTTATATATAACCACTAGACTATTCTTGCCATAAGTTTCATTTTATATGAGCAACAATATTTCTCTAGGCTTCCATTGGAACGTGCGATTAATGTGAACCTCTAACTCACTAAATAATTGATGGCCTCCCGCCGATTATGAAATATCTCCTATTTGATAAGACCCGCATCCTGGATATATTTATGGTTGACTTAAATGAGGTTGGTACGTTTATCAGTTTCTGCTTTAGGGTTTCGACCGGTTCCCACGGTCTCTCACCTCCACCTGCCGGTTTCCTCCTATATGACCCTCAAGCGTTTGTCAACCCTGTCCATTTCTCACTTTTCGCTTTTCATCATTCGCCGCGCTCTGCTCTGTGAGGGTTTCGTCCCTCGGTCGTTCTGCTGGCGAACCTGGGTTTCTGTGGGTATTTCTGGTTTATGGAGGTAGGTTTCAATGTTCTGCAAAGGCACCCTCAGCTCGATATGCTTGCAGTCTCGGTTTATTGTTTATCAAGAAGATTTCTTCGATTATCTTCGTCGACTCTGTTCAGTTAACTGTTTAACTCGCTCTTGACAGGATCTCCTCCAGGCCAACATGCTCCGTCTCGTCGTCAAGGTAACTACAGGTTCCATGTTAAACTTTTTGGTCCTTTGTCTCATTGATTCTAACGCCCTTTTTCATGGGTCTTCAGGTTTTGACGATGGTATGGGTCCTCGACTCGGCCTTCTCAGCTCCAGGTGAGCTCTATACCTTAACTTATTTCAATTTCTTGTTTTTAAATAGTTGTATATGCTTGTACATTGTCTAATTCAGTTCCCTTTGTCTGCAAGTGGTTTGTTACAGTCGGGGTGTGTGGCTCAACGTCCTTCAACTGTCTCGGTCGTCGTTCGCACTCTCCGGGTCTTCCCTTCGGGTAGGGTCCTTCCACATTGTATGCTGTGTCTTAGCGGTTCTGTAATGTCGCTGTTGCTTCGGGTCTATCGTTTGAGCAGTACATTAGTTAAATTTTCTTGTTGAAGGTGTGACCCTCTTGGGTCCTATACACTGGTTCTCCATTTCAGACTCTTTGTCCTTGTAATATCGCTCTCCAGTTAATTGAACTCCTGTTTTATGAGTTGGGTCCTTGGGGTATCAAACCCTCGTCTTGTGTATGCTTATTTGGCTATTTCTGCGAAATGGGTATTCGCTGTTGTGAAACCCTTGTCCTGTATCTCGCTATGTAATAAATTCGAACTCCTGTTTACTCTGTCTTTACTCGCGTTTCGTTTCTGTGATAATTTATTTGGACTCTGTCTCTATGTATCATTCACCTGTGCGAAATGCAAGTTCGACGTTCTGGTTTTCTTAAGTCCTGTTCTTTTATGGTATTCTTGTTCTGGAATGTTCTGGACTGGGTATGCTTATTCACGACAATTAATGAAATGACACAAGAAAATATATATATGTTTCTTTCGGATGCTTATTCTGCTCATAATTGGTTAGAGGGTTTTCGCATTACCTGTGGGGTTTGACTGCCTGTACAATCGTTTGTATTTGTTGTCTGGAAATGATTAGAACAGCAATCATCTGCTATTCTGTGAACACGATCTATGGGTCACCTGTGCGCGCATGCTTCCGTATTCTCTGTCAGGAATTTGTATGATTACAGTGTCTGCTCCTTTTATGAATTCTGTCAGTCTTGCACTTCAAATTTAATTTGTTACACAGGAATAATAATATGATGTAAGAATCAATTCGTACAGTGATGATTGAATAATGAAAATAAAGATAACTTATTTATTTTGGAATGACTGTATCTCTCTCTTTTCTTTTTCAGAGGAATCCCTACAATTTTTATCGTTTTCCTTTTAAAACCCCTGAAACATTACAGTTCCATTCAGGTAGAACTAACCCAACAGATTGGGTAACTGTCTCTCAGTTTCTAACTGCCCCTAACTGATATAATTTATGAAGAGCCTAGTTAACTAATAAAAGGAAATAATTAACTGACAACCTATTTTGCTATTTATAATTTCTATTTGAAAAGAAACAGTTCCTAACTCTAATTGACCTTCTGGAAAAATAAAACAAGTAAAATAAAATGAAAAATAACTGACAAGTTTGACACCTGTCCAGTTATGTATATACGACTGTGTGTTTTGGTCTCTTCATGAGACTGTCAACCACTTTGTGTCTCCTCAGAGCTGGATGCTCCTGCATCAGGCTCCCGG